>JBBYHM010365732.1:0-19331 GCA_038381775.1 Adansonia rubrostipa | reverse complement strand
ATAATAGATGTTATATTAATATATATTATATAATAAAAAATAAAAAGTACTTTATATTGAGTCTTATGTTAATATTTAAAAAATAATTATAATTAAAATATTTTATATTAAATTCTGAATTGTTAGATAAAAATAATAAAATAAAAAATTTATATTAAATCTCAAATTATTTTTTAAAAATTAAAATTAATATATATTATATATAATATATTTTATATAATACATATACAATATAATGTATATTATATATATTATATTATATATAATAAAAAATAAAAAAATATAATTATAAATAAATATACAGGTGACTATAACTAAATATACAAGTAACGATATATGAATATACAGATACTTATAACTGAATTACAGATGACCAAAATTGATATGTTTAATTCCAGTATATATGTTGATATATGTTTCAATATGTAGAGGGTCAGCTCCTATGCGAGAGGAATCGATCCCTTATATATATTATATATAAATTATATATATTAAAAATATTATTTAAAAATAATAAAAAATATAATCATAATTGAATATATAGGTTTCCTTTATTGTACACATTAGTTTCTTACGTCTTACATGATTATTATATCTAATTTCCATCCAATGTGCACAATTGCTCTGTAACATTTTGATATGGTTCATAGCCATATGGTTTAACGTAGATTCAGTTTTAGGGTCCTATGCATTCATTTTTGCCATCTGTACATCTAGTTAAACTCATTCGTACATTTAGTTAAACTCATTCGTACATTTAGTTATGGTTATTCGTATATTTATTTATCATCATATGTAAATTTACGTATGGGTACCAACATTTGACATCTAATGTTTCCTACATGCATCTAACGCGTAAGCGCATTCCATTATGCTCATACTGTCGCCACGTACCTCTTTTTTATTTTTCTCTTTACACAATCCAAAGAGGACGTGCACAACTTAAAAGAGATCTATGGTAGTGTGGTTAAGCCTTTGAGTTATCCCTTGACGGGATATGGATTAGGCATGATAATATGAAAGGGAGAAAGACCATCAGATGAGTCGCTCGTCCAACTAATCTTATAAAGTTACTGTGAAGTAATTGTAAATTTGGAGTCACCATTGATTATTTCAGGTTAGGCATGATCGATGCCTATTGAAAACAATATTCCAAGTTATAAAACCTGAAACATTGATTTCAAGTCTATAAAGTCCACAGATTTAGTTTTGATTTAATCGATTTCATTTGGTCATTATTTAGATATAATCACTTTTATGCATGAAGTTTTGTGGAAAAATGTAAATCCAGGTTTGGAGGAAAATTTATATCACCTATGCGCTGTGGAGGTATAGGGATTTTTTATAAAAATAATTTCCAGACTAAATTTTGAAAATTAGGATATTTTGTGTTAGGCACTAAAGAGATACTGACATGGAACATTGCCTAGTAAAATTTTTTTGAGAACACATTTTAAATATGAATGCATGATAGTCACTATAAAAAGGAAATGCATTAGAAAGACGAAAAAGAATATAATAATATCATAAACAAACAACCACAAACAAAAAACATAAAAAGGAAGGACGATTGGAATACATCTCAAATTGTCTTCAATTATTGAAGAATAATCGGGATGATAATTTAGAGATGGGTTTGGATTCGATGGTAATTTTAAGGATAAAAAAGGTTTTAAACAAAACAATCTGAGGTATCCGAAAATAAGAGAACTTTTAGATTTTGAGGTAAAATTGGGGTTGTAGTGTCTTTCAGATAGGTGAGGTTGAAGTATCCCCAAAGATAAAGTTAAAAAAAATTAGGAATCTCAAATATATTTAAGAAAGCAAAATCAAGTTTTTAAGTGAAAAACGGGGTTGAAGTATCACCAACAATGAAGATTTTTAATGTTTTAAAAGAAAATGATTTTTTTGAAAAAGTATTTTGAAAATAGAAAACCAGAGATTTGTATAAAATATATATTTGTCTTGCCTTGGTTTGTATAGTAGGAATCAGATGCACTTCGAGATGTTTGAACATCTCTATAAAGGCGTTTCGAAAATTAAGTTAAAAACATAAGACAACATTGCATCATCTCTTTTCCCGAATTTATTTCGGGTTCATTCGAAGGTTTCAGGAGGTAAATGATGTATTGTTGGAAAGATAACTCGATAAAGACTAATATAAAAATATTTTAAAAATCCTAGAGAATCATCTTTTAGGCAGGATTAATTTTTGGAGATAGGCCTATTTTGACATTGGCAGCATGTATAAAGGAAAAGGTGTGATGGACTTTGAAAAATCATTTTGAGCTTATTTAGAATTGTTAAATCGTAAACAATACCTTTTCTAAGAGGGAATTTTGCAAACTTTCTGGGAATTTAATTTAATTAATATAGAAAAATCATCTGATGGGCAGAAATGGCCCAAACAGAATATAACATGTTGGTTTCAGGAGTTTTAGATAACAAAGGTTCAAAAAATTGTAACTCCCTCATCCGAGATGATCTAAGGGCAAACAAGACACCTTTGGAAAGGTATTTTGATGCTCTTTAAGGGAAAAATATAAAAAATTCTAAAAAAAAATCATTTGTTGTTCAAAAATGATTTTTTTAATTCAAACATAGTGTTGCCGGAGCAAAAATAAGGACTATTCAATTTTTTGGGTTTCTTAGAGGTTAAATTTGAGTTATGGATGTTAAAACGTCCATAACATAGGGGAAAGAATAATGGGCATCATGAGTTCAATTCAAAATCTCGGAGTAGGTTGGGACCATGAAATAACTTGCTGACCATGCTACCACAAAGGTGTTAAACTTAAGATTAAGACTTAGTATATTTTTTTATCAATTAAAAGGGGCATTTTTCTTTGAAAAACATCATCTTTATACCTTATTTTACCATGATTCCAGATTTGAAATGTTTAATTTGTCCCTAAGATTGAAAGACCAGTTTTATGAAAACATTAAATCCATATCATTCTCCATCTATTAGAAGTGGCATGAACTTAACTTGGGGATTTTTGAAAATTAAATTTTTAGCAAACAACCAAGTATCTTAACAAGGATATCGTGAACAAAATACAATATAGACAAAGATGAACAAGAATAAGACATACAAACACACATAGATGACATTTTGAGACAGAAATAATGATAAGAATGCAATGAGATGACAAATAAGATGCATGGAAATGATAACTCCATGAATGGCATCCAAATTATGCTATGGAAGATGACATGAATATATTTGAGCAAAGAAAAACATGCTAAAATTTTCAAGATAACATTTTGTTTGCCATGAGACTCTTTAAAATGCAAGAAAATACAATAACCTACACAATGCATGTTAGGAAAAACATTTAAGTATGCGTTAAACATGTGAAAATAGGTGAAACATGATAGAAAATGCATGAAAAAGGGGTTGTTTTGATGATAGAATGAAAGAGAAGATGTTTGGCCTACCAAGCAACACCAAGGCATAAAAGGAACATTAAGATCCTAAGACTACCATAACTAAGGCAATAATAATGCATAAGAGTCTTAGGATGGTCATGGCAGCATTGGTCGTTCACTAAAATCATGCAAGTGCTGAAATGAGAAAAGAAATAGAGGTAGGTGAGAAAATATACCAAAAGCCTTAAGCTTTAGACTTTTTCTTTGAGAGTAATTTAGGACTCACCTACTTTCCCCTTTTTTTTGATATTGATGTGCAAGGAAATGATGAAAACAAAGAGTTTTCTAGTAAAATGTTGACGAAAAGACATTTTAAGAGGAAGAATGGAAGGAATAAAGGGTCTTGAAGGTGTTTCAATGGTGATTTTAAAGAGCTAAAGGAATAAAAGTAGGTTGAAGGTGAAAAGTAATGGAACAGTTTTAGGGTTGAAGGTTATTGAAGATCTTTTAAGATTATTGGAAAAATTATTTCCTCCCTTCTGAGCCAAGATTGGCTCCTTCTTTTGAATTTAAGGTTTAACCGATGCTTTTTGGAGATGAAGCAAGGGCATTATAGGATATTCCCTTATGTGCTAGGAGATAACTCTAGGTACTATGCTCAGCTGCCCTTATTGTCATTGGTTTTGTCATGCAAAGTAGTGGTGCAAAAAGGCTGTGGCTGCCTACAATTGGAAAAATGCCAGACATGCCCTCAACAAGCCATATATTTCATGAAAATGACTTTTTTCATTAGCTAATTGAGCTTTGAAAATTTGCTTAAATCTAATCATCAGCCTATAGCTGATGCCCCGAATAGTAACCTTTGAGCCTCATTTTTACATTTGAATGACTTTGGTGACACCTCAAATAGTAACTTTTGATGCTTCATTTTTTACATTTTTGTTTAATATGATCTATAGGCATTTTAGGCCTTCCAAAAAAAAATTGTGTGCCTAGCATCGTGTCACCTAATAGTGCCTGATGACATGGTACCCGACCGTTGTCCCTATTTTATTTTTTATTTTTTTATTCCATTATCTTTCGATTATGCCTTAAAATGCTAAAAATTAGCCCAGACAAAATAAGGTGTTTACAACTGCCTCTCTTTGGTCGTTGCTGAGCATTAGAATCAAGGTAAAAACAAATAGACACCATTTTATTTAGGTAGGATGATGGTTCTGTGTGTTTATAGAGAAATAGAAATCTAGTTAGTATTATGTTAAGATAGGCCAAGTATATCAGCGATGGTCCCAACTAAAAAAGAATTTTAATAAGTTTTATAGTGTTTGAGCTCCTTACTAGGTTTATGGTTTCTTAGGTTTTACCCCTCAAACAAGTGCAACCAGCTAGTGTAGGCTTTAACTCGAAAAGGCATCCAGCTCTCTGTAGGCTGAAGTGCATAAGCATCCTACTCTTTGAAGATTAAGGTAAGCAAGTGTCTAGCTCTTTGAGGACTGAGATAGGTAAGCATCCTGCTCTTTGAGAATTGAGATAGGTAAGTGCCCTACTCTTTGAGGACTAAGGTAGGTAAGCACCCTGCTCTTTAAATACTGAGGTAGGTAAGCGCCTTGCTTTTTGAAGACTAAGGTAGTAAGCATCTGCTCTTTAAGGACTGAGGTAGGTAAGTGTCCTACTCTTTGAAGACTGAGGTAAGCAAGTGTCCAGCTCTTTGAAGACTGAGGTAAGTAAGCGTCATACTCTTTGAGGACTAAGGTAGGTAAATGTCATGCTCTTTGAGGACTAAGGTAGATAAGTGCCTACTCTTTGAAGACTAAAAAGAAAAAAAGTGTCCTGCGTTTTTAGGACTGAAAAGAAAAAAAAGGCATCTTACTCTTTGAGGACTAAAAAGAAAAAAAAAAGGCATCCCGCTCTTTAAAGACTACAAAAAAAAGAAGGTGTATTGCTCTTTAAGGACTAAAAAGGAAAAAGGGCATCTTACTCTTTGAGGACTAAAAAAGGAAAATAAGGGTTTTGCTTTTTGAAGATCAAAAAGAAAATAAAAAAGAAGGAGCCTTGCTCTTTAAGGACTAGAAAGGAAAAAAAAAGTCTTACTCTTTGAAGACTAAAAAAGAAAAAGGTGTCCTACTCTTTGAGAACTAAGAAAGGGAAAGAAAATGAGTCTTGTTCTTTGAGTACTAAAAAAAATTTAAATACCTTTCTTGGATGACTTTTCAATTTGTATGAGCTTGCAAGGTGAAAGGTTTTTACCTAGAGCCTTTTGAGGTTTTTCAAAATAAAAAGTTGCACTTTAGGTTCTATTAATTTGACTTCTGTGCATAGGAGTTGGTACCTTAAGGATTAAATGTTTTATAGTGGATAAGGATGCAAATGCATGTCTAAATGATGCAAAGGTAATGTTTTAAAAACCTAATCCAATAATCAGTTTTAGCCTTTTTCAGCTATTTGCTCTTTAACAAGTTTGATAGGGTGATCTCGTGCCTCAGGATTCACCAATCCTTTTCTATTTACAGAGGTTTTGAAGCAAATATTGGCTTTTGAAGGTAAGGGAGGTTCGTGATTGCGAAAAGATAGTCCTGAGCTTAGATGGCTCATTTAAGGACTTTTATTACATTGAGTTCGATGAGTATGGGTGTTTTTTTTGTCAATTATGATTCAAAAAGTGTCTATTGGTTTGGGTTGATTGTTTTAAACTTAGATTGAGGATGACAATTTAGAAAGAAGTTTGGCCCCTTGGCTTTAGGCTGGGTTTACTGGGAGAAGGTTTTCAGCATGTTTTCAGGATGTCAGGTCTAAGGGGAATACCGACTATGGCCCTAAGAGTTCATTCTTTGTCTTTAGACATTAAATAAAACCCTTGAAAAGTTTCATCTTTCCAAGTAATGCTAGGAAATCCTGTTATTAGTTCCATTCATTTATCAAGCATTATCAATTAAACAACAAACATAATGCGACATGGGATGTAGGATTAAAAAGATTTTCTAAGAAATTAAGTGATCATATTTCATTTAAAAGAAAAAAAGTACAAGTTATGACAAATTATTGGATCACAAAAGATTTTAAGATGTAAAAGAATTTAAAAGGGTTTTCCCAGTCACTTAGCCCTTCATGCTAATGACATGAGTCTTTCATTAGTGTTTTTGGAAATTTTTCTCAAGCAATTAATCCTTTTGGTGTTGGCCAACTCATAAGAAAATTTTTCAAATTGCCCTATGATGGGATGGTGTTCTTGAGGTTAAGTAGATCCTATTTTTTAGGTGCAAGTAATAATGGGGTTGGCATAGAAGAGCTAAATTAGGTTATGATTTGGTATCTTGATTAGGGTTATGAGTGTAGGGTAAGTCAACTGATCTAGGCTAGTGGTAGTTTAGGCTTGATTCAGTTCGAGTAAGAGGGAGTTTGGTCACTTAAACCACCTTTTCAGATTTTCAACTTAAGTTGATTTGTTTTCCTAGATGCCTTTTTGGGTTTTCATCCAAGGTTTTTTTTTTTTTTTTTGAAGTAGCAGAAACAAAAGGAGGATAAGATGCCTTTTTGGGTTTTTATCCTAGGATCTTTTCAAGCATAGTATTTCTTGACAGAATCAGAGTTCACAGAGTTGGGTAAGTTCCTACCATCCATTTCGGTTAAGATTAAGGCTCTTCCAAAAAATATGTGCTTTGCCATATATGACCCTTTTTAGTTTAGGGTCCACCTCTCTCGAGCATTTTTATGGATTGGGAGAATTTGTTTGAGTACCAAGTCACCTTCTTAGAACTGACGAGGATGAACCTTTTTGTCATGGGCTCTTATCACGCGCTTTTGATACATCTATCCGTGATATATAGCTCTCATTCTTTTCTCTTCAATGAGATTAAGCTGCTAATATCAATTCTTGACTTAGTTGGCCTTTTCAAGTTATGATTCTATTAAGACTTTGAGTGAGGGAATTTCAATCTCAATAGGTAGGATAACCTTTATGCCATAAACCAAGGAGAACGGGGTAGCACTCATAGAAGTTCATACTACTGTGAGATAGGTATGTTAAGCAAAAGATAACTTTTTATGGCAATCTTTGTATGTCTCAGGCATTTTTTTGACTATCTTCTTGATATTCTTATTGCTTACTTCAACTGCCCTATTTATTTTTGAACAACACGGGACCGAATTACAATATTGAATCTTGAATTGAGAGTAAACTGCTTGCATCATTTTATTTTTTAGGTTGCATGCATTATTCGTAATGATTTGCTTGGGAAGATGATATCTATAAATCATGTTCTATTTCATAAATTCCCATACCATAGATCTAGTGACATTGGCATAAGAAGCTACCTTTACCCATTTGGTGAAATAATTAACAGCGATCAAAATGAAGCGGTGCTCATTAGAAGCCTTAGGGGTAATCGATCTGATCAAGTCCATGCCTTATATGGAAAAAGGCCATGGAGCTGTCATAACATGTAGAGGAATCCATGAGACATGAATTTTGTCTATGTAGATTTGACATTTGCAGCATTTTCGAGCATAGTCAATATAATCTTTTTCAAAAGTCAAACTAATAGTATCTTAATGGCATGACTTTTTTTGCCATTTTGTGTCCATTAGCATGCATACAATAGATTCTTTCATGGATTTCTTTTAGAATTCTTTTCGTTTTGGAGGGATCCACGCACCGAAGTAGTACTTGATCCCAACCTTTCTTGTACAAATTTTGCCATCGAAAATGAAGCTCACAACTATCTTTCAGATTGTTCTCTTATTAGTTTCGATAGCATATTTGGGGTATTACTAATCTTTGATGTACTCAAGGATGTCATGATACCATGGTAGGCTATCCTCTTCTTTGACATTTTGACAATATGCTGAGTTGTATATATGCTCATCTAAATGGGAGCAACGATCGATTCTCGATTGACTCTGAACATAGATGACAAGGTAGCTAAGGTGTTAGGGATTTAATTTTCTTCCTAAGGTAAATGCTGAAAGCTAATATCATTAATTTTTTATAAGTTCTGAGATCAGATTCCCATAATGAATCAGTTTAGCATCACACATTTGCCATTCTCTTTTTAGTTAGTAGATGACAAAGGCTGAATCTCCCAATAATTATAATGTTTGGATGCCCTTTCAATGGTTGCTTGGAGTCTTATGATGCAAGCCTCACATTTAGCTATATTATTGGTGTAGTCGAAGTTCAATCTTGCAGTAAAAGGATAATGGTTTTCATCATGCTAGATAAGAATTACCCTAATTTTATGCCCTAACACATTTGAAGGTCCATTGAAGTACATTTTCCAAGGTGAACTGCACTCAGCAATGTCTTCTACCTCAGATATGCACAACAAGTCTTCGTCAAGAAATTTTAAATCTAAAGGATAATACTCATATGTCGTCAGCTTGCCAAAAAATCTATTATTGTGCTACCCTTGATGGCTTTTTGGTTCACATAAATGATGTTATCCTCAAAAAATAAGACTTACCACTTGCCAAATCTCTTTAACAAGGTGAGGGCTTTGCATAAATACTTGATGGGATCAAGTTTGTCAATCAGTCAAGTAGTATGGTATAGCATGTATTGTCTTAACCTCTAGGCTATCCAAGCCAAAGCACAGTGTAGCTTCTTTACGGTTGAATAGTTATTTTCGCACTCTATGAATTTCTCACTCAAGTAATAGATAGCCTATTCCTTCTTGCCTAACTTATCATGTTGACCCAATACACAGCCTAGTGACTTGTCAAAAACTGATAGGTATAAGATTAAAGGTTGGTTGGGTACTAGTGGCACAAGTATTGAAAGATTTGAAAGGTAACGTTTGATCTTATCAAAGGCTTCTTGGCACTCTTCATTCCATTCTCTGGGATTTTATTTTCAAAGTAGCCAAAAAAAGATTAGATTGCATTTTGTCAACTACTTGAGATATAAATCGAGCTATGTAATTTAACCTTCCCAAAAAACTCTTCACTTCTTTTTGAGTTTAAGGTGACAGCATATTCTGAATGGCCTTGACCTTATCGAGGTTGACTTTTATTCTTTTTTGGCTCACAATGAAGCCTAATAATTTGCTAGATGTATCACCGAATGTGCACTTTACAAGATTTAACTTGAGCTAGTATTAGCGAAACCATTTGAAGATTTTCACAAATTGCTCTCATTTCACTCTCTTTTGACGATTTGGTGATCATATTATCCATGTAAACCTTGATTTCTTTGCATATGAGATAATGGAACAATATTACCATCACTTTTTGGTAGGTTGCCCTAGTGTTCTTGAGCCCAAAAGGCGTCACATTGTAGCAGAATGTGCCCTACATGGTCACAAAGGTGGTCTTCTCCATATCTTCAGCTACCATTTCGATTTGATTGTATCCCAAAAATCAATCCATGAAAAAAATAGTGCATTTTTGGCGATGTTGTCTACTAGGGTATCGATATGGGGTAAAGAAAAATTATCTTTTGGGCTAGCTCAGTTTAAATACCTATAATCCACATACATCCATACTTTACCATCTTTCTTAAGAACTGAGACTATTTTGGCTACCCATTCAGGATATTTGACTACTTCGAGAAATCTACTTCAAATTGTTTCATTACTTCTTCTTTAATCTTTAGAACCATTTCAGGTTTCATCCTTCTATACTTTTGTTGGATAGGCTTACACTTGGGTTTGAGGGGAAGTTTATGAACCATAATGTTGGTGTCTAATCCGTGCATGTCCTTGTAAGACTACCAAACATATCTCGATACTTTTGAAGGAGACTTATCAGTTCAACTCGAGTTAATACTTTATAGAGGTTCTAATTTTGACTTTTTTTTGGGTCTTTTTCTGTTCCATGGTTTATAGTTTTAGTGGGTTCTTAATGAGGCAATATTTATTTTTCTTCCTATTCAATTAATCCTAGTAGGTTTAAAGGTATGGGGTTCTCTTCAGAATTTTTTTCAAACTTGATCTCACCAATACAGATTGGTTGCTCAAAATCAATATTCGGTGTCTCAGTATGAATATTCATGTCACTTTCATTTGAATACCTTAAAATAGGGAAAAAGAATAGTACAGGCAAAAAAAATGTAGAAAAAGGTCTAAAAGTTGGCAAGAGCTATGAAAATGAACACAAAAGATGAATGCATAATGCTATCATTTTCATTGATAATACTTAATGAAAGATGCCTATACAAAGGATCTTACAACGCTTTTAGGTGGAAGCATGTAGGTTTAGTTCATAACATTATTTTAAAACAAACTTAATGAGTACAAAAATTTCAGTTTGGTCTAAACACTTGGAACAAATCCATGAGGGCATAGACTAGTCTCTAGGTCCATCGTTAAATCTTTGGTTCATTAATTGCATTGATAGAGAGACCTCAAAATGCCTTGTTCAGTAAGAGCATAACATTAGCGGAGCCAATATTCACATGTCCTTTTAGACTGAAAATTTTTTGAAGCGATAGAAATATCATTGGTTTATATCCTGTGTCCTACCTAACAAACGAGCCATCTTTTTTTCCCGATTCTTTTGAGCTTATTTTTTTTGCTGTGCACTAGACTTGAATTCGAACCCTCTTTTATTAATTTGGTTGATAATTTTTAAGGCTCTAATAATCCTTTAAAGGTGTTTTTCGAGCCTCTTTCTAGCCTGGGCACCTTTGCTGATGGTTAACTTTAGACCCATATGAGTACTCTTTGATAGGTAGGGCTCAAGCATTGGCAACCCCTCCTTGACATAAGTGGCATTGACAAACTCAAAGGATTGAAACAAAGATTCTAGGACGTCACCATTTGGTTTGATATGTAGGGCATCAGTTAAGGTAGTAGTAATGATAACTTCTTCTCCTCCAATACTGATGACTTCGTTTTCGATAATGGATTTTAACTTCTGATGTAATGATGATGGCACTACCCCTGTAAAATGAATCCAAGGCCTTCCCAAAAGCTGTTATATGATGGAGCAATATCCATCACATGAAAACTTACCTCATAAGTGCATAAGCTAATTTAGAGTGGAATGGTGATGTTTCCCATAACATTTATGCAAGTTCCATCGAATGCTCGCACCATCGTTTCACTATTTTGGATATGAGATGCGTCAATAGGAAGATTGCTTAAGCATGACATGAGCATTACATTCAAAGTCAACCCATTATCAATGAGCATTTTAGGCAACACGCTATCTTTACAGTACATGGTAATGTGAAGAGCTTTATGGTTTCCTCTTTTTCCATGTGAAATCTCATCATCACTGAAAGATATATAATTATCAATTGTGATGTTGCTTACTAGGTAATCCATCTAATCTATAGAGATGTTGGGAAGGACATAAGCATCATTCAAGACCTTAAGGAGAGCATTCCTATGAGCTTCAGAGTTCAACAGCAGTGATAACACAAATATCTTGGTAGATTGCTTGTTTAGCTGATCTATGATGTTGTATTTGTTATGCTTGAAGAACTTAAGGAACTTTATAGCTTCTTTCTCACTCGCTGGCTCTTTGATAGCTATCAGATATAAGTGTTTGCTTGTAAGTTTTGGTGCTTGAGGAACAAAAGCAGTGTCCTTTTGCTGAATTTCACTTCTCGACGCTATTAAGGGTAACATCTGCCACTTTGAGTTAGGTGGCTTACCTTTAAAAGGTCAACGTTTACGGCTTATTGACTAGATTCACCTATGATCTAAGTTTTGCTTTCATAATTCCACGAAATTGCCTTGTTCTCCTTATAAGGGAAATGGGATGAAAGTTGAATGATCATCTTTAGCGTGGGCTAAATATGGGTAGCTTTGACTCTCAGTCGATTGTCAAACAAGATCAATGACTTTCTAACCCTATAAAGAGGATTGCTCTATTCTTTTCCTATGGCGTTGACGGATGGTACTGCATTTATTGATTAGGCATGTAAGGCTTGATTTTTGTCATAGAATTCAATGCTACCTTCATTCATCATTCTTTGAACCATGGCATGAAACTCTTAACACTTTTGAAGAGTGTGGCTACAGATGTTGTAGAAATCATAAAAGTCAAAAAATTGTTCCTCTATCTTTTAGGCCCTATTAACCAATTTGGTTTGCACCATGATTTGCCAAACCAAATTTATTGGTGTTCTGACCTCCTCTACATATATTTTATGCAATCATGCAGTTTTCTTCAATGGCCATTCTTTCTATATTGGATTCAGTAAGAGCTTTGGATAAGCTAGCTCTAACACTGCATTTTGGCTCTTGCCTAACCTTAACTTTTTCTTTTCCTTTGCCTTTAAGGGTTTCTTTTTTATCCAATTCACTTTTCATTCTATCTAGTATGACCACATGCATAGAGTTCTTTGGGTGGCTCTTTACTATCTTCTCATAGTAAGGGGCTTGTAATGTACCGATGAATCTAACTATCATTTCTTTTTCTGTCAATAAGGGATAAACTATGTGGTCTCTTCTATCCATCTCAAAGGGTATTGCTTAAAGTTTTCATTAGCACTTTTTTTATGCACATGAGAGAAAAATAATTTGAGATCCAATTGTCAATAGGTCTCTTCTCATCTATGGCATTAATAAATGGACCGATGTGCTCATCCTACTCTTCATAGAACTCAATCTTGGACTAGTCCATCACCCCTTGGACCATTTCTAGGAACGATGGGCAGTGTTGAAGAATATGCTCTTGATTGCAATGATAGTAGGATGGTTCAATGGCTTTCGTATTTTGGTTTTTAATGTCTGACACTATTCCAACTTTCATAAAGGCTTACCAAACCTTACTTAATAGGGTTTTGACTTTTCTAATGCTCTTTTTGACCCAACAAGCTTTTCCATTAATTATCCTATTCATTCATGGTTCCGTATGGTTGGGAAGTAAATTATCTCTAACATTTAGTCTAGGCCCTTGTTCAACCTTGATCACATCTTTTTTTAATAAACCCTGTATCTTTCTTTTAAATGAAGTGTAGTTCTCAATAGAGTTACCTTGTTCTTTGGTGTGGTATACACAATAGGCGTTCTTATCATACTACTTAGGATATGGTGGTGATCTTGGGTTTGTGAATATTGGGGCCACTAATTGACCTATCAATAGATGGGAGTAAATCGCTTTGTAAGAGTAAGGGAGTGGCTCAAAGTGCTCATTTTTCTTGAGGTGCTTGTTGATTGTTCGAAGCTCTTGCATTGTTCATGTTGCAAGGTTGTAAACTTTAGGCTACATTTAAATGGAATTCGATGCAAAGCTCATTATTGGAGTGAACTCGATAAAAAGAATTGGTTGTGGTGCTGGTAAGTAAGGGTTAAAACCTTGATTCAACATTTTTGAGAGGTAAATAACTTCTGGCGAATGTGGATTCTGCTTAAACTTAGCATGAATTTTGCTAACAATATTCACCTTCTTTTTTCTTACCTTTCTTTGTTTACTTCTTCATCAAACTAGATGATTCTCTAATAGATATCATGCCACTTTGCATTATGATATCGATCATTTTGCTTGATATTACCGTATTGGTAAAATTTTTTTGTGGCATTTCCCACCAATCTGTCATAGTAGGAAGCTCATAAAGTGCTGATAAAAGTGACTATCATCTCTTTCTTGATTAGAGGAGGGTGAAGTTGAGCTACTTCCTCTCTCCACCTTTAAATGTATTACTTAAAGCTTTCAAAGGCTTTCTTTTCCATGTTCATGAGGGAAAGATGATTTGGGGCCTAATCGGACACATGCTTATATTGATCAAGGAAGGTATCAGCCAAATCTGTCCATGTTTGGATTCTTATGGGATCAAGCCCTATCTACCATCGGATAGCTCCCTAGTTACACTATCTTGAAAGTAATGGATCACTTGCTTTTCTTTCTTCTCATAACTAGCCATCTTACGATAATACATGTGAAGGTGTGCTATGGGGTCTATAGTCTTATTATACTTTTCAAAATTTAGCACTTTGAATTTAGGCAAGATGATAAGACTTGAAACCAATCCCAAAGATTTTGCATCCATAATCCTAAATTTGTCATTTCTTTTGATAGCTTAAAAGATGTTTTTCCAATGACTGATACCTGTTTAAGCCTTTGTCATTTTTAAGGACCTCTTTGCTTTCTTTTATTCTATGTGCTCATCGAGGTCCAAAACTATAGGCTTTGCCAGTGAAGAGCTCGTACCCTAAAATCCTTGGACCAAATGGCATATTGCTAGGTTAATGTAAATGAATGATTAAGTTGATGTGATATTTGCTGCTAGAGAATGTTGTCCATGCAATACCCCTTCTTTAGCATTGGTTGCTTCATTTCCACCATTCTAGTTGCTTTCGGGATGGCTAGTTTTTTTCCCGCATTGACTATGCTTGTTTACCTTTTTTCTTTCAAAGCCTCAGATAATAGCTTGGTTAATTCGGTAATCTGAGCTTGGAGTTCCTCATTCTTATGGAGTAATTACTCTTGGGACTCCCTATACATAAGTTCAAGTCATTCAATGGGGGCTTGGTGATTATTCTCCATCACTTTTCAACTATTAAGAGTGTTATACCAATGATGAACTATAGATTTTATGTTTTAAAGCACCTTTACTTTAGATTATTACCGGATTAGACTTTTATTATGTGTTATGAGCATGTTCAATGAAATAAAGATAAATATGCAATAAGATGACAATTAACATGAATGCATAAAGCAATAAAAGAATTAGATTAGTCATGCAAATGCACATGGGACAATCAGATTAGAAAATAGCTTTATCAATAGCATCTTTCATTAAAGCAATAAAATATTCCAATTACACTCAATTACATTCAAAAATGCCTGACATGGTTACATTGCTTGATCACATGTTCTATAAAATACAACAATTTATTCATAGGCTCCAATGGGCAAGATGTCATGCATCCAGGCTCTAGCTATGTCCATTATGTTCTCAGCCTTTAATTGGGCTACCTAAATCTACTCAATGAGATGGCAGTGGTCTTGATAATCTTCGTGTGCATGATCGACCACTTGAAGGCATTATTACTCTCATTGTTTGGAGGCTCTTACTAGTTCATCAACTTGGTCTTGGCAAGCTTGAAGAGAATGCTCTAAATCTTAAATTCTGAGTGTCAAAGTCTTATTCTCAACATGAATTGGTCTCCAATCCTAGATTCGAGATTTTAGCCATCCGTTTTTCTTTTGGTAAATTGATGTAAAGCCATAGATTCTAGCAAGCTTTTCCTTATCAATACTGGCTTCTTCTTTACATTGATGTAGTGCCTTCTTATATGTAGCAATTTTTGCCTTCCATTCAACTGACAACTTACCAAGGCATCCAGACTTGCTTGCTTTGCTAAAAGCCAATAGTCTTTCCTTAGACTCTCAAGATCTTCTTTGAGGAGGTTTTTCTCTTTGATAGCCCTTTTCACCTCACCATCCCAAAGGTTGAGGTCCATTTCTAATTGACTTTTTTCTTTCTTTAAGCATGTAATTTCCTTAGCGAAGGTTGCCTTTTTTTGTTCGAAATCTTGCTTGAGCAATTCAATATTAGAAGGAAATTCATCAACTAGTATTTGTGATGTTCCAATGACAAACAAAGGTAAAGAGTCATTGATGTAACGAATCCTTCACTCGTCATATCCTGAAATCATATTACTTTCTCTTTAATACCTCTTTATGCAATAGATTTGTCTTCAAGCATGGAAAGCTGGCTAAACTTTCAACTTGTAATCAGGCTCACCATAGTCAAAATCCTATTACTCTAGGTCTTGGGTAAAGGGGATAAATTGTCAACTGAAATTGTTGTAGGATTAGAATAGGCGCGTAAATAGTGCTTCCCTATAATCCCATGAGCGGCGAACAACTATAATCTCTGCATCGTATATGATTATCTGAGGTGAAAATTGAAAAGTCTTCCATGCCATTTCTTCTGCACTAAGGTTTTGGAATTTTTGGACCCATTGCTCTTCAGACTTATCTTGAGGCCATTCTTCTCAAGGACCTTCAAGATAGGGTTAAAGCTAGGTAAAAGTTGTGTGACATCTTTTTTTCTTTAAGAGAAATATGACTAATAAGCTAGATGTAAGAAGTGATGCGCATCCATTAAAGCGACCTATACCCATTTTCTTACAAAAGCAGGAGCTTGAATAGTTTCAGCAATGATGGTCCATGTGAGAATGATATTGTGGCATAATTAGGAAAAGATATTTGTTATTGTAGCTTCAACGTAGCCTAATGTTTTAGGAAATATGACTAGACCATGTATCATTAGAGCATAGATATCTTGAACTTTTCAGACATCAATGGTACATGCTATTGCTTCTTTCAAACTGGCCTATGAAATGCACTCACTGTTCCCTTTCGTCTTGATACGATCCTTGATAAAAAATTTTGTTGCCTCAAGAATCTAAGCTAATCTTTTCTTAAAAGTTGAAGGGTGCAAAGCCTTACAATATATTCTATCAGTCTTGGCCCTTTCAATTTGAGTAACACAGTTATTCGTCAATTGTGGGGACTAAATCTTCATGATTGAAAGTGAAACATTTATATGTTGAGCACCAAAATTAAGATGTTGCTTGCAACAGACCAACATCCAAATGGACTCGAAGTAAAATACCTATATCTTTATATCTCTTACTAAATAATTCCCTCTTGGTATTGTCCCAATTGGTTTATATATGCTTTAGATCTTATGAATCATTCTGACAATATCCTATCTTAACCCTTTTGTGCATTGTTAAGACATATCAAGGTTTGAGAACACCTTCATTTTCAATCTATCAGCACTCTAACCATGGTCGAACTTCCTCAAAAGGCTTTAGATCTGAAGTGGATTATTGCTTAATGACAAACACCCCTTAATGAACACTGAATCATTGGCCAATTGTCTGATAATAATGATGATTATGATGAAATGATGCATGCATCAAATAGAAAAATAAAAAGGAACCAAGTTAATGACCGCATGAAATGATAATCATAAGGGTATATATAAAAAGTACCAACAAAAATGTATCATAGAAATTGCCCCGACAATAGACAATATGATGCCTAAGGACAAGCACAACAATCGATAACATAATGGCGTATCTGTAGACACTTAATTTCTTCCAGGTCTCTTTTTCGATAATCTTGAATATCTGAGATCGAGAACTTAATGGCCGTTCTCATTGGGAATAATCCTTGCTTATGAACAAAATCTTTTTGATCATAATTTAAACAGTCGTAAGTTAACGTAACAAAAAGGTCATATTTTAGTCTCTAATTTTGGATATATAAAATGAATATTTAAGAGAAAGATTATTTTTTTATTATTTCATTTCAAATTTTGAAATTCTATTTTTTAAAACGTTATCATAGTAAATTTTCCATTCTTAGGAATTTTATGAGAACCTATCTGTTAAATTTAAGAAATTAACCTTCTTATATTTTTACCGACACTTGTGTGGTATTTATGCTAATATGCACTCCAAAAATTAGAAATATTCAATGAAAATTTTATTGGCATTTTATACCCCAAGGGCCTAGTTGCTCATCTTTGTAATTAATTTTGATTTTTTTTAGTATCGCGAGTATTGTACTCTTAAAATTTTTTTATAATATCATTTCAAATTTTTAATTTTTAGTTTTACCATTTTATAAATTAATATTTTGAATAATATAATTTATTTAATTCATTTTCCAATTTTTAATGTACTTTTTGAAAATTTTCTCAGTTTTAGAATACGAACTTTTCATTATTCATAAAATTTTTTGGTGTAATTTTCCCAAGTTTTAAATTTTAAAATTCCTCAAATATTCACATTAAACTGTTTTTTAAATTTCATTTATTTGTTATGAATTTTAGATTTTTTTCGTTTCAAAATATGAATTTTTTTACCCTATAATTTTTGGGGGAGATTTTTCTTAGTTTATGATTTTTAAAATTCTTTAAATACTATTATTTAACTCATATTAAATCAGTTTTGAAAAATTTAATTTATTTTATGAGTTTTAGAATGTCTTCTGTTACCGAGATACAAATTTTATACTCTGTAATTTTTTTGACAAGATTTTTTTTAAAGTTTTTAATTTTTAAGTTTCTTTAAATAATATTATTTCATCTATATTAAATTAGTTTTGAAAGCTTTAATTTATTTTATGAGTTTTAGAATTTTTTTTGTTATTAAGATATCAAGTTTTTTTTACCCGTAAAATTTTTTGATAAGATTTTTTTTCTAAATTTATAATTTTCAAAATTCTTCAAATTTTATTGTTTAAATCATATTAAGTTAGTTTTTTTTTAAAAAAAGGAAATTCATTTATTTTATGAGTTTTGCATATAATAATTTTTATCCGATAAGATTTTTCTCGTATAATTTTACGAGTTTGGAGCTCTAATCAGTTTTATTTATTTATTTCATTTTCAAATTTCATTTATGATTATTAATTATTAATTTCTTACTTTAGCATTATTTTCTTGCAATTATTGATTATTTTCGACTAGTTTAGTTGATATTTAATATTTCTCTAACTAATTTAGTTAGTTTCTAATTACCAATTACATGATATTTTCTAGGCAATCACGACAAAATATTTTGAATGACCTTTGGTGGATTGTCAAATTAATGCAAATTGTAACTTTTTATCCTAATTATGACAAAATTATGGTAAAAAGAAAAAAGGCTTTTTTTTTCTTTGACTTTTTTTTCTTTCATGCTTCCTTGGAAGCATCGGCCAAGAAGATTTTTTTTAGGTGGCTAGAAAAAAAACTAAAAAAACAAACACTTAGTTTTTTTCTTTTTTTTTTTCAAAGCTCTTCCTTAAGGTATTATCTTTCTTTTCATCTCTTCATTTTGATTCGTTCTCATCCTCTTTCAGAAGCCAATATCATGTTAAGGCTCATGGACTCTCATCCATGTTGCAAGGCTAAACATGGTGTTTTTTTTTCTTTTTTTTTTTTTGCATTTTTTTAGCTAAACTTTGCGTACACATATATATATATAATATTATTCATGTTATTATAATCTTGGTTTTATTGTATTTATGTTGATGTCTCTTTCATGTTATTGTGAGGTTGATAT
>JBBYHM010365731.1:0-79334 GCA_038381775.1 Adansonia rubrostipa | reverse complement strand
CTAACATGATTTCTTTGTGATGATTATTTGCATTCATGTTTTCAAAATGTTTCCAAATGAAATTAAAGATAATGTTCCACATGGGTATTTCTCCAGTGGCCAAAGTGGAACATTCCATTTTCAAAGCAAAATCCAGAGGTCATTTTTATTGAAAATCTTTATTTTCCCCATCTCTCCAGGGCGTATATGAGATTAAATCTTTTTCATCAAAGCCTAGATCATTTTTATAAGATTCATGCATTCGAAGAGGGTTATATCAAAATAGTGACAAGTTAAGATCGAAAGAATCGAAATCGAGATAAGACATAGCTAGTAAGGTACCGACACATAAGCATATTTCCAAGTCAGGAAAATATTTTAAGTCATATGCACTTATAGATCCACAAGGATCCACCCTGGGGTACATTGCGACATTAATTACTGGTTAAAACTAATTAATTGAGAATTTCAGCTAACATGTAATTAATTTTAGGCATGACTCTCATGATATCCCTAGTGGAGTCACCAAGTTGTCGTAACCTGTTAAATGCGAATTCAACATGCCAGACTTAAACAAATAAATTTTATTTTCTCATACTAGGATAGGACTTAATTGTCGGACGAATCATATGTCCAACTTAACTCTAAATGGTCATCATGAAATGACCAAATAATTCGAAGTCGCCACTAATCTTATTTAGGCTAGGTGATTGGTTGCCTACTGGGGCTTGTATTTTAAGGATTATGAAACCCTTAAAAACAAGCCCCAAGTCTATGTTATGCCCAAGCTTGCATGAAAAGAGTTTGGCAGTTGGTTACAATCACGAGTAAGATCGATCCCTCTTATAATGCTAAAAAATTAGTACCTCTTAAGTATGTGTTAACTAGAACTCAATTATGGTTGGTTTTAATTTTTTTATATTTATTTATAACTCTTATTTTTAATTCATATTATTTTTCTCATTTTAAGTAAATTGCATTTTTATTTTTTTTGAAAATAAAAATATTTTATCCAAAAACTTAGTGGAATACGAAAGTTTTATTTCTTGAAAAAAATTAAAAATTTCGATTTACTTGTTTAAAGAGAATATTCCTTTGCATAAATTAATCAATCAGGTGACTTTCATCTAGTGGAAGCGCACCTATAGACTATTTTAACTTAGAGATATTGCCTTATTTTTTTAGATATCATATTATAATTAAGATATAAATATATTTAATTTAAAACAAATCATTATGAAAATGACCCAAACTACATACATGAAATTATTGAATGACCCTTTGATTATGGAAAATAATCTAATTATGGTGTGGTCCCTAAATCATAGAAAATAATTTAAATGCATGAAATTTGCATAATAATTCCTAAGCATGGAATATGACTTCAACTATATCTCTAAAATTTATGAAATTTGCATGAAAGACCCTAGATCATTGAAGATGACCTAAATGACATGAAAATTCATGAAATTGCATTGAAGTCCTTAGATCATATAAATAAATGTCCCTAAGTCATAGAAAATGACTAAAATGACACAAAAGTTCATGAAATTGCACTAAAGTCCCTAGATCATGGAAAATGACCTAAATGAAATGAAATGACATAAAAATACCTAAGTCATGGAAAATGACATACAAAGCATGGAAGTTGCAAAATGGCTCCTAGTACGCATAGAATTAGTATGAGAAAATTGCAAAATGGCTTCTAGTACGCATGGAATTATTGTGGGAAAATTGCAAAATAGTCCCTAAAAGTTTCTAACACTCCTATACATATATATCTATCTATACATCATTTTTCATAATAATCATACCAACATTGCATTATATATGATTTTACTTTAAAAATGCCTTATTAACATAAACATATATGGATTCACAAAGATACATGATAATTGCATCATAATCACAAGATATTCATGCGAGATCCATGAAAATGTGAATCATGACAATAATATAGGTAGATGCCACAAAATGCATGCATCATACTCCCAATGAAGCATAAATAACATAAGACTAAAGTTAACCAAAATATAGAAGAATACATAATGAAAACTTACATGAAACCAAAAAAATCAACATAAAACATTTGGAAAAAGTTTTCTTCATGGAAACTTGTTTTTTCTTAGAACTTTAACAAAGTAACATTGGATAATAATCAAATATAGTGATTTGAGATTATAGCTCAAGATTTGCCATAACTTAGTTCTTACACCATGGCACAAATCATCCCCTAAGCATAGCTTATGATCATAAAGCTCACATAAAAGGGAGAAAAAGATGTAAAATAAAGATAAAAGATGAGAGTGCGGCAATAAGGCTAGGATATGAACCTGACTAGCTCGACTTAAAAGGCGGGTGTAACCCTCTTTCCTATATATATCTTATATACTATTCTTTATTTGTAGGGGCTTTATCATTTTTATTTTTTTTTTTTGTTGTGTCTAGGAACTAAGTTGTCAAGATGAATTGCTCGCTTGACTTTACCTTAAATAGTTATTACAAAATGACCATTTATCTTAGAGTCACCAGTAATCAATTTTAGCTAGTTAAGATTTATCACCTATCATAATTAATGTTTTGAGGGTTATGAAACCTTCGAAAATAAACTTGGAGGCCTATGTTAATGCCAAAGATCATATGAAAGGGTCCAGGAGTAAGATACAACCACAAGTAAGGATTGACCCTCTATGATGTCCAAAAATCAGTACTATTTTAATTTAGAGACATTGCCTTGATTTTTAAAAGCTCTGATTTTATTTTATTGAAATAATAATAATAATAATAATAACAGCAACAACAACAACTTGTCCTAAGAATCGAACTTGGTAAAGAGACCAACATGCCCCTTAAGGTACACTTGATGTAAAAGTATCCTGGTGACCTTAAAAGACTTGGTTTTGAGATAAATTCCTAAAATGTCCCTAAGGCCTACCTTCGAGATGGAAGTATCCCTATAACCCTGCAGGATTCCTAAAATGTCTCTAAGGCCTACCTTTGACATGGAACTATCCCTATAATCCTGCAGGACTGATGACTTCATAGATAGACAAACCTATTCCTATTATACACCTTCGACGTTAAAGTATCCCAGAGATCACATAGGACTTGGTTCTAATATAAAATACAAAAATGTCTTTAAGGTTACCTTTAACATAAAAGTATTCTGATAACCCTAAAGGACTTGATAATAATAGGAAATGATAATTTTACCCTAAATGGGTAACTTAGATACCAAATATGACTTAAAATGCAAAAATTACAATAAGTCTCTAAGCTTTTTAAAATTAGGTTTTAGCCCAAAATGGCTAAAAATACTAGAAATATTCCTAAAATATCCAAAACACCCTAAATTAGTAATTTAATTTTAGAAAAGACCCTTTTAACCCTAAAATGCTAAGCTTCACTAAATGGTCCTAAACTTTCCAACTTTGCAAAATAGTCTGTACATAAAATAAAACATAAAATAAAAAATTAAACATATCAAAATCAACACGAAAAATTTACCAAAAATCATAAGGATCATTCGGCCAAGCACTTTTGACCTTGGAACAATGCTTTTCACTTTTTACAAATAAATCATTAAATTTTTTAAAATTGCAAAAAGGCCCCCAAAAGTTAGAAATGCATGAACCACATTCAAACATTTTAAAATATATGACAAAAACCCTTAGAGGTCATAACATGAATTAGTCCAAGCTTGGATGGCCATGGAAAAATTTTTGCAATTTAGTCCCTATGTTTTCCATAATCATAAATAACCTAAAAAATAAAAAACTTTTCAAATAAGTACTTATATTGTTTGGCCAACATAAGAAATACCTTCCCAAGGCCTTGAAATTTTGGAAGAAATATTTTTTAAGCCCCTAGAAAGTTAAAATATAACAAAATAATACAAAATATCACAAAATCAAGAAAAAAATTTCATCAAGAACCACCATGAAATTCAGCCAACATGAATAACCATCAAAAATAATTCTTTTCATCACATCTTTTCATGGATATCAACATAAATATATGACCTAGTTTCAAATATACTAGAAATCATGGAAAATAATAAGCATATTAACATACTTCATCAACATTCAACATCAAAACCTCAAGGAAAATAACGCAAAAATATATACACATGAAAAATAACATCATTTCCATCAACAAACACAAGTTATCTTTATGAAATTCAATTTATTGCTGATAAAATAAAATATAACAATTAAATCGATAAACTTTTATCATAGCTTTCATACTTGGCTTTTCACATGGATCAAAATCCATGAGGTAAAGTAGTCATAAAACTCACTAAAAGGATGAAACAAGCTTGCAATGAAGAAAAATCAAGAGTTTTATAAGTAAAACTAACTTAAAAGCTTGGAAAACTCTAAAAATTCAAGAATTTTTTTTAGTGTTTTTTGCTATGAAGGCCAACCTCTTCCTAGTGAACATCCTTCCCTTATTTAAAAGGGGGAGAATCTACTAAAAATGGCTGAAATCTGCCTTTGCCAAGTGGCTTCTAGCCATTTCTTGAATTTTTTTTTTTACTTTTTAGTTTTTTTTTATTTTGATAAGATTTAATTAATAAGTTTGCCATTTTGCATGATGACATCATGCATGACATCATTATTTAAAAACATGAAGGTGAGAAAAATCTAATTTGGATAACAACAAATTATATGGACTAAATTGTAACAAATTAAAAAAATTTAAATTGTAACAAATTAAAAAAATTATGTATTCAAGAAATAAAATTTTACATAAAAAATTTAATTAAAAATTTAATCAAAATAAGCTTTTTAGGCTTGTTAAAAAAAAGGGCTCATTGAGGCTTGTTGGAAAAATAATGGGCTTATTAGGCCCATTAAGAAGATTAACTAGTTTTAAGGCTTATGAAATGGAAAAAAAATTTTAGCCCTTTAAAAATAAAATTAATAAATTTTCCATACAAATATTTCAAAAGATATTTTAGGAAATTTTATGTATAAGGAAAAAGGCAATTTATAGTCCTAAGCTCATAAAATTTTACAAGAGAAAAGGACTTTATAGAAAAAAATTGATATCTAATGAATTGGAATTTCAAAAATCTATATTCCAGATATTCTTTTAAAATATATGAAAATTTTTAGTACTTGGCACTATGAAAAATTTTACAAAAAATTTTATAGATAAAGTAAAGTTCATATTTTGAAACTAAAAAATTCCAAAAATACGTTTAGATGTATAAAAATGAATTAAACTCAACATATTATTCAAAATATTAATTTACGAAAATGATAAAGATGAAATCTTGTACAAATTTTATCAAAAAAATTTTATGAGCATAACACTCATGGTATTGTGAAAATTCAAAATTAAGTATCAAAATTGACAAGTTGACACCTCGTGTTATAAAATGCCAATATATATTTTTTTCTCCAATATTTTTTATTTGTCAGGATGAACATTGACATAAATACTACACAAATGTTGATAAAAGTATAAGACGGTTAATTCCTAAAATTTCACGAAAAATTCTTAAAAATCCCTAAAAATAAGAAAGTTGACTATGGCATCATATGTAAAAATAAATTTTAAAATTCAAAAGGATAACGTTAAAAATTAAATTTTTACCTTGATATTCGTGTTTTTATCCAATGTTTATTCTTTACAAACCTTGAGATGGCAATTTTCTGCCACATGCACGAGTGGTTGATTAAATATGATCAAATAAGTCTTGAAAATACCTAATCCACCTAGAAAAATGCACTAACACCATGATTATCACCCAATTATCGATCTCAAATATTTTATTACTATTAAGGAAAAGGTCCGAACAAAATTAGGTGTCTTAGTTGCCCTTCTTTGGTCATTACTAAAGATCGAGAATAGGGCAAACATTGAATAAATACAATTTTGTTCAAGCTGTGACAAACCTCTTTTTTAACCAACTATATTTTTTTTAACCTAACCAATTACATTAGGCTTTCACATTGTTATGCCATTTCGATTGGGCCATGGCTAGCAGCTATTTTTTGGCTTTTAATATTTTGATGCCAATTTGTAGGGATGAAACAGTTAGCTGTTCTTGGGCTTTTCGTTTTGGTGCCAATTTCATTGGTTTTCTATCAAATGAAGAGAACCTAGAAAGCCTCCATAAATCCTTCTACTTTATCAAACAAAGTTACTTAAAGCCTTTTTCAACTACCTTTCATAAGATTGAATAAAGATGCCACTTTACATCATTAGTTCTAACTAAATGAAGTTGACTTAAAACTTTCTTTACCTACCTTTCACAAGATCAAATGAAAAGGCCATTTTAATTTATTGGCTTTTAACCAAGTGAAGTTTAGAAATTTAAATCCTACTTCATCCATCTTTCATAGGATCAAATGAAGAGGATAAGAAACTTGATCCTACTTTACCTACTTTTCATAGGATTGAATGAAAAAGACGATAAACTTAAATATGACTTTACTTACATTTAATAGGATCAAATAAAAAGGATGACAAACTTAAATCCTACTTCACCTACCTTTCACAGGATCGAATTAAGAAGACATTTGAATACAAATGCGAGGCCAATAGTGCCTTATGAAAGCGAATAAAGAAGAGAAAGTCAAAGTGATATGAACCTTATTCTAATTCAATAAGGGATGACCCTTTAGCAATGAAAATCCCCTCTTGTTCCAAAACCACTAGGCATCAAAATAGATACGAGAGAAATGCCCCGAAAGTGGGAGTTTGGACTTGGCGAATGAGCTCTTCTCGTGGGAAAAGAAAGTGGGGGCAAGCAAAATAACCATTCCGGTGGTTGATAGTAGAACTCATCATCCTTGGCTGCTATGAAACATATCGTTTCTTCGTATCATACTCGACCTTGGGATCATTGTCCCACCCACTGCCATGTTATGAACGCTCCTAGTGCACCCGAACGATCTAGAATTTGAGTTCATATGGAAGTGCTTCAATATGGTGGTAGAAAAGGGCCATAATTGGAGTACTCTTTGTTTAGTTGATAGATTGGATGGCTTCATTGGTGATCTATTAGGTCGATAATGTCATAAAGGTCAATCTTGGTAAGATCTCATCAATCTAAACCTTATTCTTACTAATTTTTTTAATGGCTTGCTAATGAAGGTTTAAATTATTAAAAGGTGATTTCATGTATGCCCCATGAATTCTTCTTCTAATTTTTATTTCAGGAATCTAAGCATTACTTGATTTTTTTTCTTGAATTGCCACCAAATATTGATTTAGTGTTTATTAATTCAAAGACCAAACTTCATGCAACTGAAATAAGAGTAAACATTTGCTGCTAAAAACATATTTTGATGCTCCCATTAAAATCATGAGAAATATCAAAGTTTATCAAAATTTTAGTTTATCAAAATTTTAGGATTTACAAAAACAATATCACCTTTTCTTTCTAACTAGGGAAACAATCTACTTGATTAAAAAAATATGAAATTTATAAAATAATTTCAACCATGAATTTTCAAATATCAAGGATAATGGACATGCTATCTTCATCATGAAATGTTTAGGCATTGTCGCAGTAGATGATCACCATTTTGGGTTATCTTTGGATAAGATAAAAAAATGAATTTAATGGCACAAATAGGGTGGCACTACTAAAATCTAATTAAAGAAATTGGTACAATAAGGTCGAGGATTATCAAAACCAAGTTTAGGTGGATATTCTTTTGATAAGAATTTTCTAAAAGCAAACAATCAAGTTGTAATATCCTTTTAATCCTTAAATACAATAGCTCGATAGGTGTTAAACTAATGCTAGCAAACACAAGTCTCAAGGGGTTAATTCAAAAGGCCTTTAGGAAGCACTAATTTATGAGGTTGGACATGAAAGTTCTAAAAAGATTATCTTGAATCAAATTTGGGCATTTAACTTAACATTTTATTGATGTCATGAAATTTCCAAAGGTTTAGGATCATTTTTGAATTAACATGGATGAGTTATTTTCCACTGATGGCTACCTTTGTCAATTTATAAGCAATTCCAAAGCCTTTAAGTTTGTTCTAGAATGCCCTTTTTGAGTATTCACCCTAGAACTTTATTTGTTTTTCTTTTTTTTCTTTTTCATTTTTTGATTGATTGCCTTATCATATTCTTAAGGACTTAAAACTCATCCAAAAAGATAAATCTTTGAATAATTTCCTAGGAATAACTCAACAACTCAAATAGCTATGTTTAATCAAAATGGACTTTGAAAGTACGTAACATACGCTATGGTTCAGGGTTTAATAAGAAAAAAGATAAATAGGCCTAAATCAAGTGTTCAAGGTTAACGGAATCAATGATCATTTTTTCTTTAGAAGAATTCTTATCTGGCATGTTTTCAAGACAAAATACATCTTTATTTTTTCATTTTATTTTGCTTTTTCCTTTTTCTTTACTTCTTTTTATTTCTTTCTTCATCTTGTTTTCTTTATTCTCATTTTGAAGGAACTTGATATTTGAACTTTGAATCAATCTTTAATTTTGCTTTATGGCAATAGGCTTGTTCTTTTTGTAACTTTCAAAAATATTTACCCCTTATGATCTTGAACCTTTGCTTTATTTGCCCTCTAGTATGGAGGGTGATACTTGATTAAGGTTTAAAAAAAAAAGAAATCATCAAGCTTAAATGGGATGGCAAAGGGAATGATTTTCTATATTTGTGAAAGAATAAAGAAAGATGGCTATTTATCATTTCAAACAAATTTATTTGAATTATCAAGCTTTTCACTAGGAAAGAGCATCGTTTTCTTTTTCAAATCATTTTAAATATATCAATAACATGATGTTGCACTTAATTTTCAAAACTTTTTTACTAACATTTAGGCTTAATGAATGCCCTTAGAATTATCAGCATTTTAGCCACAAATGCATCTTTCTTTTGGTTTAGCCTTTAAGAAAGAAATAGAATTAGCATGGAAAAATCTTGAATTTCACATCTTATTTATCGAGCATTGGATTGAAATGGTTTTACATAAAGGAAAACTTATTTTGGCTTATTTTTATTCTCATTATTCCTAAATTAAGGATTTGGATAAGTGTCATGAAAGTTATGGTAAAAGGTTATCCAAATGCATTTAAAAGATCTTAGAATACCATTATTATTTTAACACATATCAAACTATCTATCCTAAGATTTTATAAGCATAACTTGTTTATCCAACCATCAAAGAATCCAAAAACTAACATTTGGGTGTGAAAGGTCTATAGTTAAATTTCTAGGTCAATCATATAAATGGAGGTAAAAGACCCTTCTAAGAGAATTCAATCTAATAGTGATCACCTATCAAAGAAAATTTTCAAAAGTTCTTATTAATCTAGATACTGGAAATCATTATTAACAAAATCCATGGCTTATGACAAAATGCACAATGACAAAATGCACAATATTTATTCATTTCCTCTCAAAATTCATAGTTTCTAAAAAAATACAAAATTTTAAAGTTAAGACAGAAACTGCCCTTGAATGGCATCTACCATAAGGTTAATAACTGTAGGCCAATCATCTTTGATGGGCATCACCAACTCATCAATTTTTGTCAGACTGGCATCCTTAAGGGCCTGTACTTTGCTTTTCTTTTTAAGGAATCTTCTAAAGGGATTCATGTTTTCCTCTTAAAAGGACATGTTTTTGAGCTGTGAAAAGGACAAAAGTTGAATAACCATTAGTAATCGATTTAGATATGACATTAGTCTTTGAAGATTATCCCGGTCTCTATCACCATAAGCCTTGGATTTGCCACCAAAAATTTTAAAAACTTTTTAAAATGCTTTGGATTTCACCACCGAGGAGTTGTTTTGAAATAAACTTTTAAATGCTTCAAATATCACCATCAAAGACTTTGAAAACTCTTTTAAATGTTTTAAATATCACCATCGAAGACTATGAAAACTTTATGAAATGCTTTGAATAGCACTAACCAAAAACTATTGAAATGCTTTGAATTTCACCATCAAAGGCTTTTTTTGAGATGAAAACTTTTAAATTCTTTGAATATCACCATCGAAGACTTTGAAAACTTTTTTAAATGCTTCAAATATCACCATCGAAGATTTTTTTTAAGATAAAAACTTTTAAGTGCTTCGAATATCACCATTAAAGATTTTTTTTAGATAAAAACTTTTAAGTGCTTTGAATATCGACATCGAGGACTTTGACAACTCTTTTAAATGCTTTGAATATCACCATCAAAGACTTTCTTTGAATGCTTTAAATATCATCATCGAAGACTTTGAAAACATTTTTAAATGCTTTGAATATCACCATCAAAGACTTTTTTTTGAGATAAAAACTTTCAAATACTTCGAATATCACCATCGAATACCTTTTCTTGAGATAAAAACTTCTGAATTTTTTAAACATCAATATTGAAGACTTTTTTTTCAATATCAAATTTTTATTTCACTTTCTCTTTTCAATAGGTTAAGTCTTATTTTCACTTGGGGCCCTTCAATTTGAGAAACCCTTATTTCTTTCTATGACACCTTCTCAAGTTTTTCCAAATAATTATCTCATTGAAAAATGTATTTTGTTTAAAACTTCTGGGCTAAGAGTATGTAATGTTCAAGTTTTTGAAGACTAATGATCTCCTATTGGAAAATTTTTTGAATGATAATATGTTTTTCTCAAAATGGGTTAAAAACCTTAAAAACTTTGGTTAACTTGAAAATTTCAAGGTGGATAGGATACATGCCCTATTTTCCTAGACACAAATGGATCAAGTCATATAAAGTATGAATTTTTTTGAAAACATTAGACCAATTTGATCTTTCTTTTATTCCCTTAACCATTAGCCCTTCGATAGATACTAATTAGCCATGAAGGTTTTAGGATCAAAAGGTTAAGTTGGAAAGGGGATGGATTTCATTTTCAAAGTCGATCTCTGCAACTGAGGGCTAACAATCTAAAGTACTTAAGGATTTTGAGGTGTCCCTAAATTTCTTCAAAATTTCAAGAATTCCCATAAGTGATACAAGTGTTTTTTTTGTTTCGCTCTTTACCTACGAAATCATGATTTAAGAACTTTGAAAGTTACTTCCTAGAAGTACAGGTCTTTAAAATGATCATGGTTTTATATGCAAGGTTACAACCACTAGTATTTTCAAAAATTTTCATTATCATATTTTTGAAAATATTTGCTTTATGGGAAACATTCTTATTTTATTAATGCACTTAATATATATGCTTCATAACATGATGTCAATTCAAAGACAAGGGATTTTCAAAATAAAGATTGCCTTTTTACATAGATGAGCCAGTAGCTATATAAGGGTGATTCTTTTAATTTCTTGGATTCATATTTTCAAACTCTTTCCCCCTAACGATCATTATTTCCATCAGTGGTTCCCTTTTTGCCTTGAATAAGTTGGCAAAAGTATTAAGGTGATTTCCTTAATTTCCTAGATTCATATTTTTAAATCTTTTCCTTTAACGATCATTATTTCCACCAGTTTAAAAATTTATGCTTGCATCTCCTCTTACCTTTTCATCAATCTTTCCTGTGTTTTATAATGATTTGACCCCATCCTTTCTAGGGGTGCTAAAAATTCATCTCTGATGGTCAATGACATTTGATTGTCTCGACACTTCTGATTTGAAATAAAATTTTTTTAAAAACTCTTAAATTTGAGAAATTTTCATTTTTGACAGTAAGGATGAAATTAGTGTGATGTCAAAGAAAGGTTTGTAATAAATTGATAACAAATAAATATATACAAAAGGCCTATCATAAAAAAAAGGCTGCCCCAAAAATGAAATTAAAGCATTATGGTCTTTTAAGGAAAAAATGATTAATTTGATTATGGGTAGCACAATGCTCGTTCATCATTACCCTGTGTATAAAGGAAAAAAGGTTGGGAAAAGCAATTAAAAATTTATGCAAGAATAAGATTTTACCCTAAGTGGACCTTTTTGGGTGTTATGATGCTGTTGGGGTAGATAAAAAAGGTCTTGCCATTAGCAATGATGTGCGAACATTATCGAGTAAACTATACATCTAGACCATGTAGTTAAGGTCGTACAATAGCTTGCAAGGTAAAAAGAAGTAATCGCATTATAAGTGACAATGTTCGTTCTTCATCACTGAATACCTGAATTAAAATAATAATGGCACCTTCTGAGGTGAAACAAAAATTTTACCACAAATGATGATGTTTAATCATTATTGCCTAATTTACATGCTCCAACATAACATAAAAAAAGGAGAGGTAAAAAATGTTCCCTCATGCGTACCTAGCTTGATAACCTCTAAAATCATAACTAGGTGAGGCCTTTATAGTTCATTACATGAAATTTGAGTTGGACACCTAAACAGGTTCTCAAATTGTTCCTTGAGTTAGGAAAGAACTAACAAGGTACCCTAAGCTATAACCATTACAAGTTTATATAATAAAGGGTTCAATTCGAGTGAGAGTATCTTTCATGCTTGTAATAAGGCTAACACCCAAGGCAGGCATAAGAATTTACACCTGATAGGTTTATCACTGGCCTAGACAAAGGCTAACACCTTAAAAGGTGAAGCTCCTTCACTCTTTCCTAAAATATTAGGTAACCTATGCCCCCTCCATGTACCTAGAGAAAATTTTAATGCATTACATATCCACAATGTGTTTAGAGAACAAACCTACCTTTTATGACTTGAATCTTATTTCTCATATCCCACTAGAGAGCCTAAGGAATATGAAAGGTCAAAACATCTTCCATAACCTACCAAAAAATTAGAGGAATATGAAAGTTTTTATTTTAATAATCAAAATATCTTACGTACCCCACTGGGGAGTTAGAGGAAATGTTAGGTTTTATTTTCACAATTTGAAAAATCTTAATTTTTATTTTGAAAAAGATATCTCATTATTAAAATAATCCATAAAAGCCTTCTTAGATTTTAAGAGAAATCTTGAACTATTTTTATTTAGAGACATAGCCTTAATTTTCAAAAACTCTAATTTTATTTTATTAAAATATTAATAATAAAAATAAAAATTATCCTAAGACTCGGACTTGGTCAAAGAGACCAATATGTCCTTTAAAGTACATCTTTGACATAAAAGTATCTTGGTGACCTTAAAGGACTTAGTTCTAAGATAAATTCCTAAAATGTCTATGGGCCTACCTTCGACATGGAAGTATCCCAATAACATTATAGGACTTGATGACTTCATAAACGAACAAACATATTCCTACTATGCACCTTTGATGTAAAAGTATCCCAGTGAACATATAAGACTTGGATCTAGTATAAATTACTAAAAAATCCCTAAAATCTACCTTTGACATAAAAGTATCTTAGTAACCCTAAAAGATCAATAATAATATGAAATAAAAATTTTACCCTAAATGAGTAACTTAGATACCAAAGATGACTTCAAATGCAAAAGTCGCAATTAAGTCACTGAACTTACTAAAAATTATGTTTTAGCGCCAAAATGGCTAAAAATGCTAGAAATATTCCTAAAATGGCCAAAATAACCTAAATGGGTGATTTAATATGGGAAAAGACCATTTTGACCCAAAATGTTAGGCCTTACTAAATGGTAACTAAACTTTTCTAACTTTGCAAAATAGTCCCCACATGAAATAAAACACAAAATCAAATATTAAACATATTAAAATCAACACAGATAATTCACTAAAAATCATAAGGATCATTCGATCAAGCACTATCATCCTTAGAACAATGTTTTTCACTTTTTTCAAATAAGTCTATAAACTTTTTAAAATAGCAAAAAGGCCCAAAAAGGTTAGAAATGCATTAAACACATTCAAATGTGTTAAAATATGTGGAAAACACCCTAGAGATCTCAACATGAATTCGGCTAAGCTTAGATGCCTGTGGCAAATTTTTTGCAATTTAGTCCCTATGTTTTCCATCATCATAAAATGACCTAAAAAAATAAAAAGCCTTCTCAAATAAATAGATATATGGTTTAGCCAACATGGGAAATACCCTTCCAAGGCCTTGAAATTTTGGGAAAATTATTTTTTAAGCCCTACAAGTTTAAAATGGAATAGAATAATATAAAATATTAGAAAATGAAGAAAAAAATTTCATGAAGAACCACCATTAAATTTGGCCAACATGAATAATCATCAAAAATAATTTTTTTCATCATATATTTTCATGAATATCAACATAAATATATAACCTATTTTCAAATATGCAATAAATCATGGAAAATAGTAAGCATATCAACATATTTCATCAATAATCAACATCAAACATCAAGGAAAATAACACAAAATTATACTCACATGAAAATAATATGATTTCCATTAACAAACATAAGTTATCTTGATGAAAATCAATTTATTGCTAATAAAAATCAAATATAATAATTAAATCAAGCAAATTTGATCATAGCTTTCATACTTGACCTGTCTACATGGATCAAAATCCATGAAATAACGTAGTCACAAAGCTCACTAAAAGAATGAAACAGGCTTGAAATGAAGAAAAATTAAGAGTGTAAAAAGTAAAACTACTTTAATGTTTCGGAAAACTTGAAAATTTCAAGAGTTTTTTGGAGTTTTTTTGCTATGGAGGCCAAACTTCTCCTAATGAACATCCTCTTTCTTATTTAGAAGGGGCCACAAGGGGTTGTAATCCCCTATGGCTGAATGGCTTCTAGCCATTTCTTGGATTCTTTTTTTTTATTTTGATAGCATTTAATATATAAATTTTTCATTTTGCATGATGAAGTCATGCATAACATCATCATCTAGAAACATGAAGATGAGAAAGAATATAATTTGGATAAAAACAAATTGTATGGACTAAATTGTAACAAATTAAAAATTATGCACTCAAGAGATACAATTTCACATAACAAATTTTAATTAAAAATTAATTAAAATAAGCTTGTTGGGCTTGATAGAAAACAAAAATGGGCTCATTGGGGCTTATTAGAAAGTTAATGGGCTTACTTGGCTAATTAGGAAGATTGATTGGTTTTAAGGCCCATGAAATGGAAAAAAAATAAATTTTGGCCCATTAAAAATAAAATTAATAAATTTTTTATACAAAAGTTTTTAAAAAAATTAAGAAATTTTATGTATAAAAAGGCAATTTACAACCCTGAACTCATAAAATTTTACGGGAAAATTGATATCTAATGAATTAGAATTTCAAAAATCTATATGCAAGTTATTTTATTAAAATATATGAAAACTTTTAAAAGTTAAAATTTTGCCATGATATTCATCCTTTTCATCTGAGTTTATTCTCTACGATGCTTGAGATGGTAATTTTTCTATCACATGCATGAGCAGTCAATTAAATATAATCAAATAAGTCTTGAAAATGCCTAGTCCACCTAGAAAAGTTAGCCTCTATGAGATGATTACCTAATTATCGATCTTGAATATTTAGGACTGTCAGTGAAGGGCCCAAACAAAATTAGACGTCTATAGAGAGAAAACAGCCTTATGTAGAAACTTAAAGCTATCACTCTTCTTTTTTTTTTATTTTTCTCCTTTTTTCTTTCTTTTCATTCTTTGGTTTTTGATAGCTCAGAATTGAAGGATCCTCCTTAATGAACATCCTCATGGTGTTCTTAACCCTTCTTTTCTTGATCATTTTATCTTTATACATGTTTACCATATTTGGATAACTCAACCGAGCTTGCTTGTAAGCAATCTCTTTACATAGCTAGGTGGTCTGATCAAGGGTTGAAACCCTTCTAAATGGAGCATGATTTCAGCTGAGTTTGGTGGATAATCTCAGATGCATGCCTTTAAAGAGAACCCCCACCCAAATGGCTATATCTTGGCTCTATGTAAGAAAATTATTTCAACTTTAACTTAAAATAGTAATCCACTAAAATTTAGATGAATTAGACTCAAAATAGTAAAAAAAACCAAACTAAATGCCATTTGGTTACCAAATATGATTAAAGAAAGCATTAATCTTATTTATCTTAAGCTTATTCATGCTTAATGGCTTAATCCATGCAAGGGTTTTCATGCCTATGTTTCAATGTAAAAATGCTTGTGGGAGATTTCTTGTATGGTTATGAAGTGATCTAAGGCCACTAAGAAAAGGAAATGTAAGAAAACTTAGTGAAAAAGCTTGATCATGGTGAAAATATTCATGCAGTATTGATACACTGGTGTCTATATCAATACAAATGCTTCTAGAACCAAAAATTCATGAAAAGCATGATGGCCTTGTATTGATACAATGAATGTTTCAAGCTTGGAATGACCAAAACCCAATGATGTGTTTATATATTAATGAAATTTATCAATACATATTCATGAATTTCATGAAAATGACAATATTTAAATCCTAAAGGTTTCCAATTGTTCAAGTTGTTCCTTACACAATTCAAACCTTTCTCTTTTTTTCCTTCTTGGCTTACAATCCCTCTTTATTATTTTTTCTTTATTATTAATTATTTTTGGCCTTTTAATTAAGTCTTGGGATGTTAGAAAATTGGTTACAAATGAGAAAGGTATGTGTGTCTCACTTTGGTCCCAGATTGAGCTTTACTTACTTAGAAGTGGCCCAGACAAAATAAAGTGTCTATACATACAATCCTGATAAAAGATTACAAAGGTTAGCTTACAATCTCACTTACAAGTTACAATGGTTAGCTTGCGATCTTGTTAGCAAATTTTACTAGTTAGCTATGGTTATGAGAATGGAATTGTTAATATGATCCTTCTCACTAGTTACCATAGTGATATAGGTAAAGATGAACTAATAGAAATTATGATATAATTATTTATGAAAGTGACTTCATGATTTTAAAGATTGGAGTCTTGATTTACAAAAAAAAAATTATTTGTGTAATCATTTTGTATTTAAAAATATGTCCTAAATTTATGAAATTATCTCTGTTTAGTTATGATTATGATGCTTTAATGATTTCTTAATTACTATGATATGCATAAACGATATTGATATTATAAGTTATAAGAACTATACTTACTGAGCAATAGTTTTCTCACTTCCTCTTCCCTTTATAGATGATTAAGCAATAAGGTTGCTCTAAAACTAAGAAAAGCTAGGCATGGAGATATTTTCATGAGAACCAATGGGGATATTTACACATTGTATCGATACAAATGGGTATATTTCAAATTTTTGAGTCGTTGGAGCATTGTATGGATACATGATGTATCGATACATTTAGGCAAAATTATGAATTTTCCCATGTCTTTTATCCTAGAACACTTGGAACTACATCCTTTAATGCCACATCTTTACATTTCTCCTTAATATGATCCATAAGCATTCTTAACCTCCTCAAAAAACCTTTTTTGCTGGGCATTGCCCCCTTTTATATCTATACCTTAAATTGTTAAAAATTAGCATGAACAAAAAAAGGTATCTACAGTGTCCACTTTGACCATTGCTGAGAATCAGTAATAGGGCAAAGACAAATAGACACTATTTTGATTGGGTGGAATGATGTTCCCTAAAACACTTGTAAAGAAATAAGTTTTAATTAATACTTCGCTGTGAAAAGTGTGGTGTATTTGTAGCAATCTTGATAAAAGTTTAAGTGAATTTTGTAGGGTTTGCTTTCCCTACTAGGGTGCTAGGTTTTTTTAAGGCTCAAAGCCCTTAGATAGGTACGGAGTAATGTGGACTTTGATGTGGGTGTTGCCAACTTGTGCGGGTTTTGACATAGACTTGGTTACCACTACCTTGTGAGGGTCTTGACTTAGATGCCACTGACTTGTGGGCTTTGAAAAAGTGCCACTAAGTTGTGAGCTTTAAAAAGGATGCCACTGACTTGTGGGCTTTGAATAAAGTGCCACCGACTTAAAGGCTTTAAATAAGATGCCATTGACCTATGGGCTTTAAATAGGGTGCCACTAACTTACGGACTTTGAAAAAGGTGCCACTGACTTGTGGACTTTGAAAAGGGTGCCACTGACTTGAGGGCTTCAAAAAGGTGCTTTAAATAAGGTGCCACTGACTTGTAGGCTTTAAAAATGATGCCACTAACTTATGGACTTTGAATAAGGTGCCACTGACTTATAAGCTTTTAAGAGGGTGCCACTGAATTATGGGCTTTGAAAAGGGTGCCATTGTCTTATGGGCTTTGAAGAGGGTGCCACTAACTTGTGGGCTTCCAAAAGGTGCCACTAACTTGTGGGCTTAAAAAACGATGCCACTGACTTTGTAGGCTTTAAATAGGGTGCCACATTCTTGTGGGCTTTGAAAAAAGTGCCACTAACTTGTGGGCTTCAGAAAAAGTGACACTGACTTGTGGGCTTTCAAAAAATGTCACTGGCTTATGGGCTTTGAAAAGGGTGCCACTAACTTGTAGGCTTCAAAAAAAGTGCCACTGACTTGTGGGCTTTAAAAAGGGTGCCATTGACTTGTGAGCTTTGGAAGAGATTTTGATAATGTTTTTTCTATAAAACTTCTAATACAAGTTTTTTTGAACAAAAGTTTATGACAAAATTTCTCGATGAAAAGGTTTTAGCACTAGTTTTTGACAAAATTCTTGACAAAGCTTTTAACAAATGTTCTCGACAAAAGTTTTTAATAGTAGTTTTTGGACAATAATTTCTTGACACTGCCACTTTGACAGTAGTTTCTTGATAAAAAGGGTTTTGACATGAGGTGATGAGAAGAAAAGAACCTTCTTTAATGACACTTGGTTTGTGAAGCTTTAAAGTACTTACCAGGAATTCCTTGAAGGTTTAGTAGACCTAACTTAAAGTGATATTGTAAAAATGATGATGTATGATGGTAATATGAGTGCATGATATGAAATGCTATCATGGTTGCCTGATATAAAGTCTAATACGGGAGATAGCCATAGTTTTTTGCAAGTCATCCAAACTCTAATAGGGATTATGATCCATCCTGGTTCAACTAGGGATTGGAATTTTCCTAATACCACTAGGGATTGTAGGCTGTCCCAGTTCCACCAGGGATATGACATAAAATCTATCATAGGAGTTAGCCATTATAAATTATCCTGGCTCTATTAGGGATGTGATGTTTTAATAGTCAAGTTATTCATCTATTTTCAAGGATTTGGATCATGGCATTTCCTAATTTGAGAGGCTCAATCATTTTCTTGACAACTGAAAGGCATTGTTGACAATTTGGTGACTATTTGACAGTCTAGGTTCATGTCTCTGGTTTTAATAAGATTTAGATAAAATACACAAATCGATTTTTGGTTAGCTTGAAATGGTTCTCTTTGAGATGTGGCTTATTAAAGCAAGAAATTGTTTGGTGTATAGTCATGTCAAATGGGTGTTTGGATGCAAAAAGTTCATGATCTTAACGATCAAGGTACAGGCAGAGTTCCTTGTGCTTTTTTTTCCTTTCAATGTAATATCAAGATGTCCTGATGCATATTTCAGTTGATGTATCAAACATTATCAATTAAATGACAAGTGCAATGTGAATTGTACAGGGGTTAAAGGAAACAAGGCAATATTTATTCATGGCAACGAAAAAGATACAACTCGGTATACTATTTGACAAACAAGTGATAAGGTAGCTAGAAGGATGATCTTTTAGGCAAAAGATGCCTTTGATAATCATAACATGGATGTTCTTTAGGTGCTTTTTAGGATCTTTCTCGAACAATGAATGTGACTAGCATGAGCTAATCTTTGAAAGATCCTTATGATTGTTATGCATTATCATGTAGGTGCTCTCAGTTCATGCCCCATCAGAATTGATTTTCTCAACTCACCCTTTTAGTTTTCTTAATCGTAGTGGGTTGGCTGCCCAAATGCCCTTTTCGAATTTTCATTTAGACCCCTTTTTTTGTTTTCTTTTTTTTTTTGTCTTTTTAAAGACCTTTTTTTAAGTCTTTGCCCTTTACATGTAATATTTCTTAACGAAATTTGAGTTGACTGGGTTGGGTAAGGCATTGCTATCCATTTCTGACAAGATTAGGGCCCCTCTGGATAAGGCTTGCTTTACGACATATGGTCTTTCCCAATTAGGGTTTCACTTACCCTGTGCATCTTTGTGAATTGAGAGGATCTTCTTCAACACGAATTCACCTTGGTCAAATTGTTGTGGGTGCATCTTTTTGTCGTAGGCTTGGATCATGTGTCTTTGATAGATTTGACCATGGTAGATGGCTTTCATGCATTTTTTTCGATAAAGTTAAGCTGGTCGTATCTGTTCTTAACCCATTCAGCCTTTTCAAGTTTGGTTTTCATCAAAACTCTAAGAAAAGGGATCTTGACTTTGATAGGCAATATAGCTTCCGTTTCATAGACAAAGGAGAATAAGGTAGTGCTCGTAGAAGTGCGAACTGAGGTTCGATAGGCATGAAATGCAAAGAATAGCCTCTTATGCTAGTCTTTGTAAGTCTTGACCATTTTTTCAACTATGCTTTTTATGGTTTTATTGGCTACCTCAACTGCCTTATTCATCTTTGGGTGGTAAGGGATAAAATTATGATTTTGGATACTGAACTAAAAATAGACCGCTTACATCATTTTATTGTTTAAGTTGCTTGCATTGTCTATGATGATTTAGTTCATGAGGCCATATCTATAGATGATGTCCTACTTGACAAACTTATAGACAGTCGATGTAGTGACATTAGCATACGAGGCAGACTCCATCTATTTAGTGAAATAGTCTATTGCTAATAAGATTAAGCGAAGCCCGTTGAAAGCTTTAGGAGTGATTGGCCCGATCACATCCATAGCCTACATGGAGAAGGGCCACGAGGCTATCATGACATGAAGTAGCTCTAAAGAGACATTGATCTTGTCTGCATAGATTTGACACTTATGGCATTTTCAGGCATAATTGATGCAGTCTCTCTCGAGGGTCAACCAGTAATCACCCACTCTCATGATTTGCTCGGTTATCCGATGTCTATTAGGATATGTGCCATAAATCCCTTCATGAACTTCTTCTAGGATCCTTTTGGCTTCAAGAGTGTCAATGCATCTGAGTAATACTTGATCGTGACTCTTCTTGTATAAGAATTTTCCATCGAGAACAAATCCTATAGCCAGCCTTTTGATAGCCCTTTTATCAGTCTCGGTTGCATATTTGGGATATTGTTGATCCTTGATGTAACCAAGGATGTCAGAGTACCATGGTAGGCCGTCCTTCTCTTTTTTGACACCATGACAATGAACTGGAGTTGTATAGATGCTCATTTAGATGGGAGTAAAGTCTGGTTTGTGGTTAACTTTAAACATGGATGAAAAAGTAGCTAAAGCATCAGCTATTTGGTTTTCTTTTCGAGGTAACTGTTAAAAACTGATATTATCAAATACTTTCTTGAGTTCTCCTATCAGCTTCCCATACTGCATCAGTTTAGCATCATGAGTTTGCCATTCCCTTTTTCAATTGGTAGATAAATAGGGCTGAATCACTAAACACTTGTAATGTCTTGAAATTCCTCTCAATGGCTACTTGAAGCCCTATGACACAAGCTTCATATTCTGCGATATTATTTGTGCAGTCAAAATTTAGGCTTGCTATGAATGGGTAATGACTTCTGTCAGGTGACATCAATGTTGCCCCAATTTTATGTCATAGAGCGTTTGATGCTCCATCAAAATACATGTTCCAGGATTGATCTTGGTTGGAGGCATCTTCATCTTCAAAAATGCATATTAGATCTTCATTTAGGAAGTCAAACTTTAAGGTTCATATCTGCCGCTCGACTTGCCAAAAAGTCATCTATCACACTACCCTTGATAGCCTTTTGACTAATATAGGCAATGTTGTATTTAGAAAGTAGGACTTGCCATTTAGCTAGCCTTTCTGATAGTGCGGGGCTTTGCATTGATACTTGATAGGATCAAGCTTTGCGATCAACCATGTGGTGTGATACAACATGTACTACCTGAGTCTCTTGGCTATCTATGCCAAATTATAGCATAACTTTTCGACTACAAAATAGTGGCACTCATATTCCATGAACTTTTTGCTTAAGTAGTAGATTGCTTGTTCCTTCTTTCCTTGCTCATTATGTTGCGCTAATACACAACCTATAGATTTGTCGAAAATTACCAAGTAAAGGATTAAAGGTCAACTAGGCACTGGTGGTATCAACACTGGTAGGCTTTACAGATAATTTTTGACTTTATCAAAGGCTTTTTGACATGCTTCATTCCACTCTCCTGGATTTTATATGCGAAGGAGCCAAAAGATAGGGTTGTATTTGTTAGTGAACTGGCATATGAATCTAGCAATGTAGTTTAGTCTCCCCAAAAAGCTTTTCACTTCTTTTTGGGTTTGAGGTAGTGGCATATCTTGAACGACTTTGACTTTGTTTGGGTCAACTTTAATCCCTTTTTTGCTGACTATAAAGCGTAAAAGCTTACCCAAAGTGACTCTGAAGGTACACTTGATAGGATTCAATTTGAGTTAAAATTTTTATAATTGTTCAAAAAGTTTTCCAAGGTTTGTGACATGCTCACCCTCTTTTGTTGACTTGGCAATCATGTTGTCCACATAGACCTCAATTTCTTTGTGCATCATGTCATGGAATAGGGTCACCATGGCTTGTTGATATATTATACTAGCATTTTTGAGTTTGAAGGGCGTGACATTATAGGAAAATGTCCCTTACATGGTTACAAAAGTTGTTTTCTCCATGACTTAGGGCACCATCTTGATCTATTTGTAGCCCGAGAATCCATCCATGAAGGAGAAAAGAGAATTCTTGGTTGTGTTGTTTACCAAAGTGTCAATATAGGGTAGTGGAAAGTTGTCCTTAGGACTAGCTCACTTCATATCTCGATAATCAATGCACATTCATACTTTGCCATCTTTTTTTGGGACTAAGACTATATTGGCAACCCATTTTGGATATTTGGCTACTTCGATAAACCCTACATCAAATTGCTTCTTCATTTTCTCTTTAATTTTGAGGAGCATTTTTAGCTTCATCCTCTTTAGGTTTTACCAGATTGGTTTGCATTCATGCTTGATGGGAAGCTTATGGACCGTCATATTAGTGTCTAGTCTTAGCATGTCTTGATATAACCAAGCAAATATATCCCGATATTCCTAGAGTAGGTCTATCAGCTTGGTCCTAGTTGTCGACTTTATTAAAGTTTCGATTTTAACCTCTTTTTGATCCTCTTGAGTACCCAGATTTATAACTTCTGTTGGGTCTTCATGAGGCATGATCAACTTCTTCTCTTGCTCCACTAATCTTAAAAGGTTTGGTGGTATGGAGCTCTCTTCAAAATCTTCTTCAAGATCAACTTCATTATTGCAAATTGACTATTAAAAATTGATCTTTAGTAACCCATTAAACACATCCATATCACTATTGTCAGAACACCTGAAAGGATGAATAAATAAACATTGCAAAAGGCACACACACAATCAAGGGATTTGGATAAAAATATAGATAAAATAGTAATAGAGATAAAAAGGTTAAAAAATGATATAGACACACAACATAGAATGATATATGCAAAAGTCATTTCATTGATAGTGTTTAACAAAAGTATCCATTACATGGGACACCCACCCACTTTTGGGAGAGGGTAGGTAGGTTTTCTTTTCTTAACATCACATAAAAAGGATAAGAAAAGTGTAGGGGTTTCCATCATGACCCCATCATCAAAATCAGGTCTTAGTGGAAGGACAAGCATATTTATGGCTCGATATCTTAGAGATAAAGGTTATGAAGTGCTTTATTTAAGATGACCAAGATATCTTTAGCCTTTTGCTTTTTTGGTCGATTTGGATCGATTTGTCCTCCTAAAAAAAATCTCATGGAGAGATAGGAACATTATTGGCTTTGATTCCTCCTCTCGACCTAATGATCAAGTCACCCTCTAGTTGCAAATCATTCTTTCTTGTTCTTTTCTTGACTGCACATTAGCCTTGAGTCTTAATCCTCTTTTGTTGACTTGGGTGATGACCTGTAGAGCTTGGGCCATCCTTTGCAGATTCTTGTGCAACTCTTTTCCAGCATGGGAACCTTTGCTAATGGTCATTTTTAAACCCGAGTGGGTACTCTTTGATAGGTAGGGTTAACTATTGGCAATCCTTCTCCTATAAATATTACATTAATGAACTTGAAGGATTGGAAGGATGACTCTGATGCATCTTCATTAGGCTTTATGTTGATCTCTTCAATGAAAGTAGTGGTGATCATTTCTTCTTTACCCTCAATAGTGACTACTTTGTCATCTATCATAAATTTGAGCTTCTGATGAAAAGAAGATAGGATGGCCCCAATAAAGTGTATCCATGGCCTTTCTAGTTGTAAGATGGGTTAGTGTCTAAACTTGAAAGTTAACTTCATATGTACATAGGCCTATCTAGAGCTGGATTATGATATTTTCAATTACTACGTGACAGGTTCCATCAAAAGCTCGGACTATGGTGTGGCTAGTCTTGATGTTGGACTGATCGACAGGGAGTTTGCTTAAAGTAGTCATGGGCATGACATTAAGGGTTGACCCATTGTCTATGAGTAATTTGGGCAAAATGCATCCTTTGTAATAGGTAGTGATATGTAGAGCTTTATAATTGCCCCTACCACCTGGTGGGATCTCATATCGATGAAGGAGATATAATTATCAGTCATGATGTTGTTCACTAGCTGATCCAATTTGTTTAGAGAGATGTTTGGTGGCACATATGCTTCATTTAACACATTCAATAATGCATTTTGTGAACCTCTGAATTAAGGAGCAGAGATAGCACAAAAATCTTGGTAGGTTATTTGCTTAACTAGTCCACAATGTAGTATTCACTGTGCTTGATGAACTTGAGGAACTATGTGGCTTCTCTTTCATTCCCTTTTTTTTAACTTTCTTAGGCTCAAAATTCTTTGCTTGGGCCTGAGTGGTATCGGTGCTTGGAGATGCATTAACTTTCTATTTTTCTTAAGCTGAGGGAGTGTAACACTTATCACTATGGGTTAGATGACTAACTTTTGATAGTTCCATTACAGTAGTTGCAGGAGTTATTTCTTTGATCATCACTACCTGATTCTCGTACTTCCATGGGATAGCTTGGTAGCTCCTATATGGGAATAGTTTATATACCTCCACAACTAACTTTGATGTAGGTGTCAAAAAACTGACCTCGAGAGTTGACTTGCCATAAAAAATGAGGGGTCAATTTTTCTCGTAAAGCGGTTGCATGGTTTTTTCCTCTATCATGTTGATAGATTTATCAGCAGGTGTGGTTAAATGATAGAATTCTATCTGGCCTTCATTTATCATTCTTTGAACCATGGACCTATACTTCTTGCATTTTTGTAGGGCATGACCTACAACTATGTGAAAGTTATAGAAGTTGTCGGGATTGTTTTTTAATTTTTCTATTGCGTTGAGCAATCTGACCTAAATTAATGCCTGCCAAACCAAGAACATTGGTAGCCTTACATCTTTTATGCTTGTTTGACTTCATATTTGTTCTTAATGTCGATCATGTTTATAGCTAGCTCAGTGTAGTTTGGTAAAAGATTAGCGGCAACATTTAGTCCCTAGTTTATCTCGAACTGTAAGACTTTTGAGTTAATTAGATTTAGCACATTTCGTTTAAAAGATATGCAGTTCTCAATGTCATGCCCCGCTGCCCTATCATGGTATTCACAATGGGAGTTAGGGTTGTACCATTGCGGGTATGGTGGCTTCTTTTCTAGGATATAGATTGGGGCCACTATATAATTTTGGAGCAAAGTTTGGTAGAGCTCCTTATAGGTCATAAGGATGGGATCAAAATGTTAACTTTGTTGATTCGCACCTCGATTGCCAAGTGCATTATTGGTTGTTCAATTGGTATTTTGGTAAACTTATGGAGGGTAACTTTATGGTAGTTGGATGGGATTGCAAAGGATAGGTTATAGGTTATGGCATCAATGGCTGAGAGGATATTATGATAGGGTAAGAATACAGCATGCTTAAGTAGTGAGGGTTGGGTATTTGACACCATTTTAGCTGAGATGAACTAGCATAACTTATGGTATTAGCCTCTCCTTCCTTCTTCTTACTGGTAATAGGCTTCTTACTCGATCCAGACATTTCCTCGGTAGACATTCTACCACTCTTAATGGCTGCGTTAATCATTTCTCTAGAGAAGACTAGGTTTACAAATTTTTTGGTGGCATTTCCTATGAGCTTCTCATAATAAGGAGCACATAAGGTGTGAATGAAAGTGACTATCATTTCTTTTTCTGTAAGGGGGGCTGTACTAGGGTTACCTCTTCTATCCACCTTTGGGCGTATTGCCTAAAACTTTTAGTGGATTTTTTCTCAAAATTGATCAGAGAAAGTTGGTCCGGTGCCTAATTTGACACGTGCTGGTACTTGTTTAGAAAGGCCTTAGCCAAGTCAGCCCATGGTTAGATTTTTCCATGGTCTAGCTCAATATACGACCGAAGAGCGACCCCAGTGAGGTTGTGCTAAAAGCAACAGATAAGGAGCTTTTCATCTTTCTTATATCCAGCCATCTTTTGCAAGTACATTCAGATGTGGACTGAAGGGTTGGTGGTTCCACTAAATTTTTCAAACTTTGGAGCCTTAAACTTTAGGGGAATGACAAGGTTGGACACCAAAGATAGCGATTGCGTGTCAAAAGCTCTGAACATGTCACTCCCACTAATAACTAAGTAGTGTTTTTTTTAGTAGCTGGAATTTGTTCATTTCTTCTACAGTCATGGTGGACTTTTAACCTTTAGTTTTCTCTGGTTCCTCATGATCAAGGGTTATTGGATCAGCTGATGAAGCTTTTGTATTAACCCCTTGAGTATCGAGAATAAATTAGCTTGCCGCAATGGCAATTTAAGTAGATGACTAATAGAGCCTAAGAGGCAGGTGTAGGAATGGGCCACTGTTCTTGTCTGGTTTCCCCTTGGGTGGATTCTAGATTATTGGTAAAAGGATTTTCAATGTTGGAAGGATCATTCCTCATGTTGGCAATGCTGGCTTGCCCTTTTTCCTTCACAGAGGTTGTCATTAGTTCCATAAGTCTCGCAATTTGAGTTTGCATTTGGCTTTGCTGATGAAGCATTTGGTCTTGTGATTCCTTAACCATTAGCTCAAGTCGCTCAATACGAGCTTCATGATCACTCTCCATGATTTATTTGCGGCGTCATGTGTTATAGCAATGTAGGATGATAGGTTCTGTTTTCCTGATTTACCTCAAAATCCTTTGCACTTTTATGGCCCAATTCTCGTATTAGACTTTCACTTAAAAATGTATTTATTGATGAGTGTTTATGATGCAATGATGAATTTAGATAATGAATGACTGATGCAAGTGTATAGTATCAAATAGTGAAATTAAATGTACATATGCATTTGAGATAATTGATTCCTAGAACAACTTCTTTAATAACATCATGCATAGAGCCATAAAAAGGTTTTTTTTTATAACATGATTACATCTGAAAATATCTAACATGATTACATTGTGTAATCACACAATCAAGAAAGCCTAAAAGTTGTTGCTAATGATCCTTGATAGGTACAATGTCTTGCTTTATAGACTGAGCTACCTTAATCATGTTGTCTGCGTCTTGTTGAGCCATTTAAACTTGTTTAGTAAGGTGTTGATGTTGTACTTAGTAGTTCAGATGTGCTTGGTTGATTGTCACTTGCTAATCTAGTTCGTGCTACTCAAAAGCCCTTGTTAGTTCATTGATATGACCTTGACGAATCTAGAGAGACTACTCTAACTTTTGGATTCTATGGGTGAGGACTTTGTTTTTGACCCTGACAGCTCTCGCATCTCGCATTTGGGTCTCGAGTCTTTGATTTCCTCATTGGTAGCTGGAGGTAAGAGCACATGCCCTTATGAATTTTTCTTTACAGGTTCTGACTTCCTTCTTTTGCTAATTCAGCTCCTGATTAAGAGTGGCAACTTTGGCTTCCTATTCGACTGATGTTTTGCCAACATGACAGGACTTGTTAGCTTTTCGGAGTGCCACATAATCCTTGGTTAGGCTTTCAAGGTTATGTTTAAGGTGATCCATTTCTTTGATGACTCAATCTATTTCACTACTTCTAAGATAGATTTCTATCTCTAATTGGCCTTTTTCCTCTTTAAGTCGAGAGATTTCTATGACAAAAGATGCTTTTTCTCATTTAAACTCTATCCTAAGTAGTTTGATCTCAAAAGGTAGCTCTTCTATTAGGATTTGTAGTATCCTAGAGTTGGGTGGTGGTAATAGGTCATTGATATGGTAAAGTCTCCATTCTTCGTATCCAAGAGTGGTAGGGCTTCCTTTCCAGTATCTTTCCATACAATGGATCTTCTTCCAAGCTTGGAAAGCTAATTAAACTTTTGCTTTATAATTAGGCTCTCCATATTCAAAATCCTAATGTCCCAAGTCTTTGAAGAATGGGATGAATTACTGGCATTGGAATTGACGCAATACCAATAAAGGAGCATAACTGGTATTTCCCCATAATTCTAGGAGCGATACATAAGTGTAGTCTCCATATCCATACACAATCACCTAAAAGAACACCCGCGGGGGTGTCCATGTGACTTTTTCCTCCTTGACATTTCGTAATTCCTTAACTCAATGCTTTTCTGTCTTATCTTGATGACACTCTTCCTCTAATGCCATGGCAAGAGGATTGATCGTGAAGAAGAAATTTTGCCTAGCTCTTACTTTCCTAACATAAAGATAACCTAGGTGCCATATCTGGAGCAATAGGGCACTCCCATTAAACCTACCTATTCCTATTCTTTTACAAAAGCTGAGGGCACAGATGGTTTTGACAATGATGGTGGAAGCAGGTTAATGTTGCAACATAGGCGAGAAAAAAATTTATGACTGCCGCTTCTACATAACCCAAAGTTTTTGGGAATATAATGAACCCGTAGATTGTTAGAGTGTGGACATCTTGTTCTTTCTTTTGATCAAAAAGATTTACCATGGCCTCTTTCAAGCTGGTCGAAAAGATGCATTTGCTGCTCCTTTTTACCTTGACGCAACTATCAACCTATGCTTCTGTGGCCCTAAGAAATTGCCTTAACCTTTTCTTGAACGGAGGAGGCGTGAGCGCTTTGCAGTAAATCCGGTCTGACTTGGCCTTTTTTATGTTGAGCAGAGCGTGTACTCATCAATGGTAGGGACTAAATCTTATTGGTTGAAGGTGAAACATCAGTAGGCTGGATTCTAGAACTGTGTTGCTACTCGCAGCAAGCCATCATCCAACTAAACTCAAAGTAAAAGAGCTATATCCTCATACTTTTTACTAAAGGCTTCTTTCTCGTTATTATCTTAATTGTCCTAAATGTGCTTCACTTTTCGACAATCATTCTGACAAAAATCGATCTTGACCTTTTCATGCATTTTTTAGATGTAATCAGGCTTTAAGATATATCTGTTTGATGCTGGCTACCTTCTGACCATCTCTTAACATTTTCGTATGACTCAATAGTGGAGATAAGCTGTTGCTCCATAAATAATGCCCCTTGCTGAACATCGAACCGAAACAATTACCCCCGAATAATGATAATCATGATGTTACGATGAGATGATGCATGTGCCAAGACACAAAACGAAAGAAAAATGAGTTAGTGAAACGTATAAGAGACAAATGTAAGGAATTAAAGAATTTAAGAACATTAGAAAAAAATTCATAACATGTCTTAACCAAAGTGATGAGATGAGAAACTAGTAGTGTATCAACATGTTCGAATACAACTTGCCCTTCATAAGGTGATAAAATAATCGACTGATAGTAATATTCTTTTATCACCACTAGTGCAGATAAGCATTAAGCCATGACTTGGACAACATAATAGTTTACAACATAAGACATTGTGAATGATGGTTTTTGTTCATTGTCACTTGTTTAGACAAAAGTTAGCCATCCTTCGGGCAGCATGACAATATACCTTGATAAATAAAAAAAATGCAGATGCGAGTGACTATTATACACTCATTGTCACCTATGTAGTTATGGCAATTGAGAGTAAAGGTTAGGAATATTTCCCCGAGTGACCCTGTTCTTTAGGTGTTCTAGTAATGTTTCGGTATGGTTTGACATGGTTTAGCTCATAACACTCACTATATCATGTTTAAGTTGATGCCTAAATAGGCATCTAAATTACTGTTCCATCCGATAAGAACAGTCGAGGCACCCCGATCCCAAGCCCATCATCGGTTTAGCAGAACGGGTTCAATAGGTGGATGTATTTTCCTATACAAATGCGGAAGGTTCTTCATGAGAGACATAGGTAATTTACATTCCAGAAGTTATTGCTATGCTTATGCAGAGGTTACTCACGAAGATGGATAGCTCACTTCCTCCTAATGATTGGGTTATAACCTTGCCATGGAGTTTGGTGGGACTCTAATGCAAATGTAAGTGCATGGCATGTGCCGGGGAAATGATCAAACCTTTTTGCTCACTCTCGTATTACCATTTTTATTAAAATAATGATTATTCAAAAATAAAATGATATTGACAATCATGTCAAACAAAAGTCTAGTTGACAAAATGAAAGAAGGGTCATAGTTAAATAATGATCGAAGATTGAAAGAACTGAGAACCTAGTAAGACATGGCTAGTTATTGGCCTAACTCTCTATACAGTCCCTAGTGGAGTTGCCAAGCTATCACAACGTACCTCGAGGTGGATCCTCATGGATCTATGGGTGTATACGACTTAAAATATTTTTCTAACTAGGAGATGTCTTCTTAACCGAGACTTTTCCTTTGCAATGTGATGAGAATGAGAAAGTATGGATTCTTGACTCATGATAGTAAGAGGGACCATAAGATGAATCACTCATCTTATTGGTCTCAGATTACCATCACAAAGTGGCCAACGCTTAGAGTCACCATCAATCATTTTGGGCTAAGGATGATCGATTGCCTATTAAAACCTATGTCTTGAGTTACAAAACTCGAAATGTCGATCTCATGGTCTGCATGGTACAAAGATTTGACATTTGAGTTTGGGAGTTGGTTATGCACGATAAGGCATGAACCTCTTCGCAATGCTCAAAATCGGTGCCTTACTAGTTATGTCTTATCTCAATTTTGATTCTTTCGATCTTAACTCATCACTAGTTTGATATAACCCTCTTTTGATGCATGAATTTTATAGAAATACAAATTCAGGTTTTGATGAAGAAGTTAATTTCATATATGCCCTGAAAAGATAGGGAATATAGAAATTTTCAATAAAAATCACCTCTAAATTTTACTTTGAAAATGGAATGTTCCACTTTGGGTACTGGAGAGATACCTATGCAAAACATCACCTTTAATTTTACTTAAAATGATTTAAAAACATGAATTCAAATAATCATCACAAAAGAATCACGTTAGTAAGGTAAAGAATAAAGTAACATAACATTAAGTATTCAATGTAATGATAAAGAAAAGGGATGGACTATCGAAATTTATCTTACAATTGACATCGATTATCTAGGAATAACCAAACCAATGATTTTTTAGATGCATCTTTGTTCCTTGATTGAACAAGGTTTGTTTGATACATTCATGGAAGTCCGAGAAGGAGAAAAATTTAATTATAGTCTAAAGACAAGGTTAGAGTATCCCCTTGGAAAGATGGGGTTGGAGTATCCCTATGGATGACAAATAATTTCAACAAAGAATGATTTTTAAATCTTGACAATTTTGAAAAATGGGGTTAGAGTATCCCCTCGGAAGGTTAGGGTTAGACTATCCCCATTGATGACAAATAATTTTGACAAATGAAGATTTTTAAATCTTGATAATTTTGAAAAGCGGGGTTGGAGTATCCCCTTGGAAAGTTGGGGTTGGAGTATCCTGTGGATGACAAATAATTTTGACAAAGGAAAATTTTTAAGTCTTGACAATTTTGAAAAGCGAGGTTGGAGTATCCCCTCATGAGGTCGGGGTTGGAGAATCCCCAAAAGTGACATATCTAACACTCTTTAGAGAAGTCGAGTTGGAAAGCTTAGGTTGACAAAACTTTGAGATTTAGAAAATGAATGAGCATTTTGATGACTTTTGGCAAAAGAAATTATTATGAATGAGGATGGTAAAGATGTAAAATATATTTGTGCCTTGATACAAGCCTATGGGAGGTCAAAGCATGTTCTCGAGGCTCAAGGTTGATCATGGTGATATTGTGACATTCGAATGTCTTGAGACGAGGCTTGGGAAAATAACTCAATTTTGACCATAATCGATAACAGGGGACAGCATTGCGCTATCCCACTTTTTGAATTTAGTCTAAATTGGTTTGAAGGTTTTAGAGGGTGAACAAGATACCATTGGAAAGGTAACTCGATGAGGGTCAATCTAAAAATATTCCTAATATCACAAAAAATCACTTTCCATGGGAATAAATCTTCAAGTTTGGATTAATTACGCTACTGGCGGACCATACAGGGGATAGGATGTGTCAAAATTTGAAAAATCACCCCAGACTCATTTGGTATCGAAAAATTACAAACGATACCTTTCTAAAAAGGGAATTTCATGCATTTTTAGGAAAAATGTTTGAAGGATTTGGAAAAATCATTTAGGGGGTCCGAATGGCCTAATCAGAATACATGTTGCTGATTTTAAGGGTTTTAGATAGTTTAGATTTGAAAAATCATAACTCTCTTATCCTGAATGATCCGGGGGTAAATAAGACATCGTTTTAAAGATAATTTGACACACTTTGAGAGAAAAATATTAGAAAATTCATGAAAAATCGTTTTGGATTTTAAACTGATTTTTCAATTCGCAATAGTTGTGCTGCCAGTAGGGGACAAAGCAAAGCAGGGGATATTTTTTATTTTTCTTTGTGTTTTTGGGTCCAAACTTGGGTCATTGACATTCGAACATCCATGACTGAAGGAAAAGAGTGGCCTGAGTCTCACGAACTTATTTGCATAGCCTTGAATTAGTTTGAGATGATGAAATAACCTGTTGATCATACCACTTAAAGTTTTAACTCAAAAACAAGGCACAAACATTTTGGGAACAAGTGCGGTGCCATTTTCATCAAAAAATTAGAAGTTTTGAGCTTGTTTAATCAGGATTCCAGATTTAGAAAACTTAAATTTCCCTAAGACTTTTTTTGCTAACTTTAAGGAAAATACTAAGTTCATGTTAATCCTCATTGGTTGAGGTTAACATCTTGGCCTAGGGAGGTTTTGAAAATCAATTTTTGATAGCCATCAAACATGCACTTAGATAAGGAGAAAACAATGAACATACAAAGGGATGGCTCATATCATGAATAGGGATGCTAACTTTACCAATGGTCTTGACAAAAGAGTGTTATGCACATATCTTATGAAGTGAAGCATGCCAAAAATGATAATGATTCATGAAAAAATGCAAGTTAACGTATAAACATGCTTGAAATATGTCGGGCTAAGGATTTGTGCATGGATTGAACATAACATGATGCATGGATATGGCATAAAATGCATGAACAATAGATGTCAAAAATAATGAGGATGAAATAAGACACTTTGCACATCAAAAGGGGCATCAAGACATCCAAATCCTAAGCTACCATAACTGAAAGCCATAATAACACATGAGAATCCTAAGAGGGTGATGGAAGCATGAAAGGCTTATTAAATGATAAAGATGCTAAAATATAGAAAATGAAAGTGAGTAAGCAGAAAGTTATACTAACAAAGCTTTAATTTTGCTCAAATGGTTAGAGCAGTAAAGATCGCCTAAATTTCCCTCTTTTTCTTATTCTTAATTAGCAAGAAACGTGAGAAAAAGAAAGGCTTCAATTCTGGTATGGGTGATGATGATTTTTCAGAGTGTATTATGGTTGAGAGTGAGTATTTGGGGCTATTTTTGGATGCTGAGAGAAAGCCTACGGGATTTTATTTTTTTTGATATGTGAATGAGATGGAAGAGCTGCAACAAGCTAAAAGAAATGTTGTTCAGCTGAGATATTGATGGCCTATTTATACCAGCACTTTGATGCTAAATTAGAGGTGTTTTTGGTCATTTATCAATGGGACAAAGTTGTGACAACTGATAGCTATAGGGTGGCTGTAGGAAGCAATTTGTTGCCAATGTGATAGACATAGGGTGGCTGGTTTGATTGCTAAAATCAGATACCATCAAGTAGGGTGGCTGATGATGATCTTTGTCAACAAACAAGGGAGGAGTAGGGTAATTATATGACATTGACCCTTTATGATCTAATATAGACTTCTAAAAAATACTTTGATTAATTCACAAGTCCAAATTCGTAATTTGATATGGGTTTTGATCTTTTCTAATGCAAAAATGAATTAAAATCGAGCTTTGAATGAATAGTGGACAAGAAAAAAATGCCTTGATCATGGAAAATAGCCTGCATGTATTGATACATTGAAGAATATATCAATACATTTGGTCTAAAAACCCTTGAGTGTATCGATACAATGAACATTGTATCGATGCAATGATCATTATATCGATACCATGAAACATTGTATCGATACAATGGAGCATTGTATCGATACATGTTGATATGTATTGATACATCTACTTTATAGAATGCAAGTTTTGGTTCTAGCATGGCCTAGTATCGATACATGAGTTGATGTATCGATACATATACTTATGTATTGATACATTTACACATTGTATCGATGAAAATAGGGATATTTTGAATTTTTGGGTTGTTGGAGCATTATATCGATACATAAGAACTATGTATCGATACATTCAGGCAAAATTATGAATTTTCCTATGTTTTTTATCGCCGAACACTAGGAAGTACATCTTTTGATGCCACATTTTTGCATTTCTCTTTAATATGATCCATAAGCATTCTTGACGTCCTTAGAAAAACTTTTTCATTAGGTGTCACCCCCTTTTATGTCTATGCCCCAAATTGCTAAAAATTTGCCCATTCAAAATAAGGTGTCTACAAAGAGCTATTAGCAAAAGGGCACGTAAAAGAAAGCATGAGTCTGTATGCATTGCCTGTGTTATTACATCTAAAGAAAGATGAAACTTGGAGGATGTGCATGGATTGTAAGGCTGTTAATAAAATCATTGTAAAGTATCATCACATATTCTGAGATTGGATGATATGCTAGATGAGTAGTATGGTTCTTGCATATTTTCTAAAATTGATTTGAAAAATGGATACCATCAGATTAGAATTGAATTGGGTGATGAGTGGAAAACTACCTTTAAGACTAAACATGGTTCTATGAGTTGTTAGTCATGTGATTTGGTCTTACTAATGCACCTAGTACATTCATGAGATTGATGAATCATATTTTGCATGCATTCATATGTAGGTTCATTATTGTATATTTTAATGACATTCTAGTGTATAACAAGAGTTTAGATGAGCTTATGAATCTTTTGAAATGTGTGCTAGATGTTCTTAGGAAGGAAAATTTGTATACTAATCTAAAAAGTGCTCTTTTTTCATGGAAAAAGTTGTTTTTCTTGGATTTATTATGAGTGCAAAAGGCATTGAAATTGATCCAGAGAAGATAATGGCAATTAAGGAGTGGCAATGCCCAAATCTATGATTGAAGTAAGAATTTTCCATGGGTTGGCCAGCTTCTATCGTCATTTTGTAAGGGACTTTAGCACCATTTCTTCACCCTTAATAAAAGTAATTAAGAAGCATACGAGCTTTAAATGGAGAGAGGAATAAGAAAGAGCCTTTAATTTGTTGAAAGATAAATTATGTTTTGCGCTTTTATTACAATTGTCAAATTTTAATAAAACTTTTGAGATTCAATATGATGCTTCAGGGATAGGTATTAGTGCTATCTTGATACAAGAAAAGCGTCCTATAGCATTTTTCAGTGAGAAACTCAATGGAGCCACTTTGAACTACTTAATGTATGACAAGGAATTGTATGCATTGGTGAAGGCTCTAGAGACATGGTAGCATTACCTTTGGCCTAAAGAATTTTTCATTCACTCCGATCATGAATCTTTAAAGCACTTAAAGGGTCAAGGTAAACTAAAATGCCACCATGCAAAATGGGTAGAGTTCATTGAGACATTTTCTTATGCCATTCAGTACAAATAAGGAATGGACAATGTTGTAGCTGATGCTTTGTCACGCAGGCATGACTTAATATCTTCACTTAGTGCAAAGTCATTGGAATTTAAGTATATCAAAGAATTATATGTAAAAGATCATTATTTTGCAAATGTGCATGATGCATATGAAAATTTTGCTTTCGATAAATTTTACCGGCATAATGGTTATTTGTTTAGGGATAATAAACTTTGTGTGCCTTCTTGTTCTTTGAGAGAATTACTTGTGCCTGAGTCTCACAGTGGTGGATTGATAGGGTATTTTGGGGTTCATAAGACATTGGCCATATTACAAGAATATTTTTACTAGCCATATATGCGTAGGGATGTTGAGAGAGTGTGTTCTTATTGTATTTCATGTAGACAAGCCAAGTCTATGACATTACCTCATAGTTTATACACCCCACTTCTTGTACCTAATAGACCATGGATAGATTTGTCTATAGACTTCATTTTATGGTTTTCTAGAACTAAGAGAGGAATGGATTCAATATTTGTAGTTGCTGATAGGTTTTCTAAGATGGCTCATTTCATTCTTTTCCACAAAACTGATGATGCCACAATCATAGCTAATTTGTTTTTTCAAGACATTGTTCATTTGCATGGGATTCCTAGGACAATTATGGTTGATCAAGATGTTAAATTCCTTAGTCATTTTCGGAGAATGTTGTTGGGAAAATTAGGAACTAAGTTATTGTTTTCCACCAATTATTATCCCTAAACTGATACATAAACCGAAGTAGTAAATCGAACCTTAGGAATTTTGCTATGATCTGTCATTTAAAGTATTTTGAAAACATGGAAAGATTGTATTCCTCTTATTAAGTTTGTTTATAATCACTCTATTCATCCTTTAATTGGTTATTCTTCTTTCGAGATTGTTTATGGTTTTAACCTTTTAACTTCACTAGATTTAATGCCTTTGCCAGTGAATGAGATGGCTAGCTCAGACGAAAGGAGGAAGGCTAATATAGTGAAATAGATCCATGAACAAGCACGATAGTGCTCGAGAAGAAGAATGAATGAGTGCTACCAAGCTAATAAAGGATGCTGACTTATCACCTTTGAACCTAGAGACTAGGTATGGGTTCACATGAGGAAAGAAATGTTTCCAACACAAAGGAAATCCAAGCAGCAACCAGTGGAGATGGACCTTTCTAAGTCTTGGAAAAGATTAATGACAATGCTTACAAGTTGGATCTGCTAGGTGAGTATCAAGTGAGTTCCACGTTTAGTGTTTTTGATTTTTTTTTTTTTATGCAGGTGTTGATTTGAGGACTAATCCTTTTGAGGAATGGAAGAATGATGTGATCCAGCCAATGCAAGACAACATAGAGGATGTTCTAAAAGATAACATAAATGATGTTCCAAAAGACTTTTAAGTGTCGATTAAACCTCTTATATAAGCTCAGGCTAAACAACTACAAAAAGATATGTAGGGAGTAATCAAGAAGCTATTCGTATAAGAAGTTAAAGATGGAGATGGCATGGACCTAGAATTCAAAGAGGAATTGGGCTTTAATCAGCCAGGCTTAGTTAACTTGCTTCAGGCTTATGAGTAAGTCATTTAGTGATTGGGCCAAATGTTGATATTTAGGCTTGTCTTTTGTTTACTATGGGTTAGAACTTTTGAATAAGTGGCACATGCCAGTCACATGTTATTTTAATTATTTTAAGTATCTATATCAAGGGCCTATGCTTTGGGACACTAGTCATTGGGCTTAGGGCTTTGTTTTGATATTTTAATTGGCCATCTAAAGACCTATATGAGTTTCACTTGTTAGGATGTCTTAGGGTTTTTTCTTTTGGCTATAAATAGTCTATTGCAATTGTAAGATTATTTTTCAATTTTATTTAGATGATTAATACAAGTAGTCTTCTTGGTGAGGTAAATTTCTTTGAGTTCTTTTTTGGACTACAATAGAACTTATCAAGGTTAGTTTAATCTTGTGGTATTCAATTTTTGATATTCTTGGTTTGCAATTAATACTAAAGCATTGGAAGTTTCCAATTCCCTCGATATTCTTGGTCTGTGTTTTGTATTTAAATTGTCAGGTCAAGAATCATATTTATGTTTCTTATTATTTTTTTTAGGTTTCTAATCTTTGATCCAAATTATTATTTGGGGGTTTTAGGAAATCATTCTTGGGGTTTTTGCATTACATGAGCATCCATTTATTGTGGAACCATTCATGATGGAAACAAAGTATGATAATCCTCATATAAGATGACCTGGAGTCATAAGTCTAAGGATCACTTACACCACTAACATATAAGAGTATTTCTATAGACACTTGAGTGAAATACCAAATTAAACTGATAATGGGTCATGTCCAGTGAAGTTGTTACCATAACAAGCACATGCCTTATGTCCCTAAGTATCTTTACACTTCAACTTATGAGATTAGTTGCATGTATCTTATGCATAGAGGCTTACATATGCCAATCTTTGTGCATGGTCAATGCCTTATCTTGACAATATAATGATTAGGAATGTATTAGAAACATAGCTTTGATGCTTAGGGATCTTATAATTATAACATTTTACAATTCCCTTGCAATGCCAATGTGTTTCATGGGCTTTATCTACATGGTCAATGCCTTGTTTTGACAACACATTGACTAGGAATGTTTTAGAAACCCAGCTTTAATGCATAGGGATCGCATAATTGTAACTCTTTACAATTCTCTTGCAAGGTCGATGTGTTTCATGGGCATTATCTATATAAGATATTTATAACAATTATACAAGTAAATCTTATGGATAAAGAAATAACTTTATAACATTAAATAAATATAATGTTTAATTACATGAAATCACTACAAACCATGATGATTGGCTTGCGAGAATTACACTAACAATATAGAAGCAAATTTCTAGTCAAAAAATAATCAAGCTAGTTATGTGGAGGAAAAATAAGAAAGCATGCTGTTAATGGCTCATTCTACAATTTCAAAAGAGAAGCTATTGTTTGGTTTGTTGATAGTGGTTGTTCTCATCATATAATTAGAAATAGGTCAGCTTTTAATGAATAGGATAAGATTAAAAAAGTTAGATATAAGTAAAAGGTAAAGGTATTGTTGTTGTCCATACTAGTCAAAGTAAAATAAAACTTATCCAAAATGTTTTATTTGCTCTTAATTTGGCATATAACTTGTTGAGTATAAAACAATTGTTGGATATTAGATTCTTTGTCCTTTTTGATGATGGAATATGTGTTATTGGGAGCATAAGAATAGGTCAACTCTTAGTCAACATTTTTATGACAATAAACAAAATGTTTCCTATTAAAAGTTTAAGTATTGAGCATACTCTTGTTGCTAGTCAAAAAAATGATGAAGAGTCTCGATTATGGCATTTACATTATGAACATTTAAATATGATTAGATTAAGATTAGTGTGTCAAAATAAGATGGTTCTTGGTTTGTAAAAAATAGAATAAACTAACAATATGTGTGAAGGTTGTATGCATGAGGTAACATAGAAGATCTTTTGCTATAGGAAAGTCTTAAAAAGCCTTTAGATGTCTTGAGCTTATACATGTGAACTTGTATGGTCCTATGCATATAAAATCAGTTAGTTGAAGTTGATATTTCTATTATTTATTAATGATTATAGCCGTATAAGCTGGGTATATTTTTGAAGTTTAAATCAGAAACTTTTGAAAACTTTAAGAAATTCGAGGCTTTTGTAGAAAATCAAAGTGGTAAATGAATTAAGGTTCTTCATATAGACAAAAATAGTGAATTTTTATCTGAAGAATTTAATTCTTTTATGAAGCACATTGTATCCATAGGGAATTAATGATGCTTACACTTTAAAGCAAAATAGGATTTATGAGAAGAATAATCAGACTGTAGTAAAGATGGCTAGGAGCATGTTGAAGAGCAAGAACTTTCCAAACCATTTTTTAGGGTGACGCAATTTTTACTGTAGTCTATTTGCTGAATATTTCTCCCATTAAAGCAATTATGAATCGACACTTTTTAAAGCTTAGAAAGGTAGAAAGCCATTAGAGAGTCATTTAAGAATTTTTAGTTGTATTACATATGCTTTAGTAATTCTTAACAGCTTCATAAGCTTAATGGAAAGTCTAAAAAGTGAATCTTTGTTCCAAAGCTTTTCAATTGTATAATCCCACAACTGGGAAGATAATTATTAGGTAAGATATGGACTTTGATGAAGGCTTATGCTGGAAATGAGAAAGCAATAGCAAACCATCAAAAATCTTAGAAGAAGATGTCTTTCCAAATGAACTATCGAATGACTCATATGTTCTTACAACAGATTATTCAAATAATAACAACTCAAACGATAGTAGCAGCAGTAATCCAAATAGTAGCAGCAGTAATCCAAATAGTAGCAGTTCAACATTAATGGCTCCTAACTCTAAAGATTCAAATAAGACTTTTTCATGCAATTTTAAATCATTCGTAGAAATTTATGAAACTTATACTTTTTCTGTATTTTGTAGATCCAACTTGCTTTAAGAAGGCTACAACAAAATAAGAATAGAGAATTACAATAGAAGAAGAGCTAGCAACAATAAGAAAAAATGAAACATGAGACTTGGTGGACCTACCAGGCGGTAAGAACATTATTGGTGTGCTTAAGAGGAAATGCTAATGGTAGAATGCAAAATTACAAAGCTAGATTAATAACAAAAAGGCATTTACTATAGTAAGATATTAAGTTTGAAAAAACATTTTTTATGGTTGCTCGTTTTAAAATAATGAGAATTATATTGGCATTGGCTACACCATTAAAGTGGGAAATTTATCAATTTGATGTAAAGTCAACCTTTCTTAATGGTGACTTGGAAAAAAAACTACATGTAAGCCAACTAGAAGGCTTTGTGGTGAAAGAAGAAGAAGATAAAGTATAAAAGTTGAAAGAAGCACTTTATGGGCTCAAACAAGCTCTGCGAGTGATAAAAAAAGATAAACTCATATTTCAAAGAAAATGGGTTTAAAAGAAGTAAGAATGAACCTATTTTATATGTGAAAAAGCTTTAACATGATTTCTTGATTGTTTATTTGTATGTTGATGATATGATATACATAGGTTTTTTATTCTCTGTGAGTTTAGATCTTCAATAATGAACAAGTTTGAAATGATAGACTTGGGTCTACTCCACTATTTCCTTAAAATGAAGGAAAGCAAAAAGAAAATGAAATTTTTATTTCACAAAGGAAATATTTATTAATCTTTTTAAAAGCTTTAACATGCTTAATTGCAAAGTGTTTGGTACTCCTATGAATGTGAATGAGAAGTTACAGCTTTTTAATGGTACTAAGAAAATAAAAGAGAGTTATTTTCAGAGTTTAGTTAGAGATTTAATCTATTTAACTAAAACCTGTCTAGATATAGCTTTCTTTTTTAGAGTAAATTTAAAGTTCATGCATAACCTCATACAGCATCACCTTGTAGCAGCTAAGAGAGTCTTGCATTATATCACTAGAACTATAACTTTTGGGTTATGGTATTCACATAACCTTAGTTTCACTTTATGTGGTTTCATTAGTGTAAGCCCTACAAGCCAATCATTGTGGCTTATAAGACATTAACATTTAGTGATTTCATCTAATCAAACATTATATTTTTACTAATGTTATAAAGGCATTTCTTTATCCATAAGAATTTTTTTAATAATTATTATAAATATTTATGTAAATAAAGCCCATAAAACTCATTGGCCTTGTAAGGAAATTATAAAGAGTTATAATTATAAGATCCTTATGCGATAAAGTCGTATTTCTAAAATCAGTCTTGATCATTATATTGTCAAGATAGGGCATTGACAATGCACAAAGATTAGCATATGTAAGCCTTCATGCATGTGATGCATGTAACTAGTCTTATAAGTTAAAGTGTAGAAATACTTGGTGATATCAAATGGGCGTATGTTATGGTAACAAGTTCACTGAACTTGATCCACCATAAGAGTTTCATTTGGTATTTCACTCAAGTGTCTATGAAATACTCTCATGTATTAGTAGTGTAAGTAATCTTTGGACTTGTGACATCAGGCTATCTCATATGAGGAGTGTCATGCTTTTATTTCATCACAAACGGGTCCATAATAGATGGATGCTTATGTCAAGGTGGTTTTGGGTATGACATTAATCGTATGGTAGGTGAATGAGTGGTCCAAAAAGTATTCATCACTCCAAGTGAAATGAGGGGACATATCTCATATGTACCTATCTTGTGTGAACTCAAAATCGTCTACAAAGCAATATTGATTATAGAGTTAACACATAAAGGTTGCATACTGATATGGGGCAGGCTAAGAGTAAACATTAAACTATGCTCTTGCAAATCCGGGATATATGATGAAAGAATATATATTACACTAAGATACTGAACACTGAAGGGTTTGTCAAAACTATATGGACACTCCTTGCATATTAGGTGGTCATAATACATTACTAGAGGCCAATCTTGGTCTATAACTATAATTACTCTTAATTAGGCCTTTTATATTTATTACTAATATGATAGGGACCTAATAGGTCACACACTTAAGGGTAATTAGTAAAAATTAAATTAAAACTAGGCTAATATGTCTAATACAAGTAATAATTACTTAAGTCCAATTTGAATAAGGTCATATGGGCCAAAGATAAAATTACAATTTCTCAAGAATTAAAATTTTAAACCCTAGATATATTAACCCAGCTTTGCCTCCCTAATAGCCTAATAAGACTAAAAAAAGTTGACAAAAAAGATTGATAAAACCAAGGATTGCTTTTTCTCTAAATCTTTAAAGGTTTGGCATATTCTTAGTTGCTTTGAGAGAAAAAAAACATTTTCTTCTTGTTTTTTTGCTTATTGAAATAAGATCTTTTTACGTAAAGGGAAGGTTTATTGAAACCTAAGTTGCTAGCATGACTCCCAGCAACAAAGTCTTCTTTTACTGAAGGTTTTTTAGATCATTTGTATGGATAAATATTAAAGGTTGGATGCTTAGACAGCTTTAGTTTATGATAATCATGCTCAGTGTATTTGTTATTGGAGTCATGGAATTGCTAAAAGACATCTCAAAATTGATGTATGTTAAGATCTTGATTATTTCTTTAGGTTCTTAAAATTAAAGGTTAATCATAATCATGCAAATCAATCTGACGTAGGTAATTTTCACTTTCTCTTTTTTAATTTGTTTCTATTACTATCTTTATGTATTATTTTATGAATTTTTGTATTTTGATTGCTTGATGTCCCAAGACTTCTTACAAGTTTCTCATATAATGATTGGGCAAGGCTCTTAGATGATAAAAAAGTATTCTTGGAAACATCTATGCTCTTGGTTCTATACCTATTACTTGGAGCTTAAAAAATAGATTATTGCATTGTCATCATCTAAAGCAGAGTATGTTGTAGCAATATCTTCAACATGTCAAGCATTATGGCTGAGAAAATTGCTTGCTAATCTTTACCAAGAGCAAAAAAGTGCAACTTAAATTTTCTATGATAATTTATCAATAGTAGCAATGACCAAAAATCTAGTGTTTTATGGAAGATCAAAGCATATAGGCATACATCATCATTTCATTTGGGAGCTAATTGCAAGAGGATTCTGCAAGCTAAAGCACTCAGCACTAAAGAATAAACTATAGATTTTCTCACCAAAATGCTTTTTCAAGCAAAGCATAGTTACTTGATGTTTCATTTGGGTGTTTGTGATTTTGAATCAAGGGGGAGTGTTAAAAATTGATTCAAAATATTATTTTAGTTGTTGGCATTAAATAAGTTTTTTAAATTACTGTTTCATGTTTTCCATTGCTTTTGGTCAACATTGAGTCTTAAGTAGAGTTTGTAAGTGGTTAGATGTGTTAGTCATATGGGTTTAGTGGATTATGTGTTAAGAATTGTGTGGAGTATGTAAGCCTATAAAAGCAACATCTTTTCACCAAATAAAAATATCTCTTGCAATGCTTTTACTCAAATTTGTTGCGTTCTTTCTATTATCCAAATGTCGCTTTTTAACACTACATAGAGTGAAAGACATGAAAAGAAATAAAATGATTGAAAGGGAAAATGAAAAAACATAGTAAAACTACAAGAAAAATGAGCTTTAGTAACCAAATTTCACCGAACATTTCATGTCGTTATGAAAACTAGCAACGACATCACATTTCATTGTGTAAAATTGTAACATTTGCAATGACATACTACTATTGCTTAATTTAATTTTTAAAATGTTAATCGCAACTGCAAGTTTAATTATTACAAATTTTAATATTATACATAACGACGAAAGAAGTTGTTGCTAAAAATTGTTATATTAGCAAACACTTTGAAATGTCACTATTGAATTTAATTTATTAACTATTTTTTAACAATCAATAAATATGTTGCAAAAAATTATCATTTTGGTAATGAAATTAAAGTGGTTTCAAAATATAACAAGATATCATAATGTTTGAATATATGGTTGCAAAATATTGTTATATTTGCAAAGACTTTTTGAATCGTTGCGTCACATATTTTTTTTAATATTGTGTACAACAAAATCTTTTGTCGTTGCAAATGACTATCATGTACATAATGACAAAAGAAATTATTGCTAAATGTTATTATATTGGAAATAACTTTTAAATATTGTTACTAATTTAATTTACTATATTTACTTTAAATGTAGCATTTTAGTTATTTTTTCATGTCGTATAATTATATAGAGTCCAAAAATTAAAATTTAAAAAGGTTTCTTTAAATTAGGTATCTTATTGTAAGGTTTTACATCAATCTATCTACAATAAAATACATTTTTTTTGTTTTATATATTTTTTGATACATTCATATATTTATTTTGTGTTTTATGTTATTTTTGTTCTCAGAGACATAGATAGGTTGTAAAATTGAAATGGGTGATGTTATATATGAAACTTAGCTAAAGTAAAATTATTGTAGACTAACTATTTGCCATTTTTTCTTATACATCGAGAAGATGCAATGATTTTCTTGATTCATATTAGAACTAATAGGATGTAAGTATTAGTTTTAAATTTTCATGTACTTTCATTTTTATTAATGATTGTATTAGTTCATGTACAATTAAAATCTGGCAAAATGTTATAATACAATTTGTATTATTATTTGTCAATGTAATAAGAATCATATTTATTATCAGACCACGCGCACACCCTCATCACACGACACACGCTTGACTTAAAAAGGGGCGGCCTTTTGCATATCCCTTGATCAGGATTTGGATTAGGCATGACGATATGGAAATAGGGGTGAAGACCATCGAATAAATCGCTCATCCAATTAGTCTTGGATGGCTGTTAAGAAGTGGTTAAAAGTTAGAGTCACCACCGATCCTTTTGGGCTAAGCATGATCAAACACCTAGTAAAACCAATGTTTTTGAGCTACAAAACTCAAAATACTAATTTTCTAGAATACTATACAAGAGTTCATTTAAAATAAGTCTGAGAGTTAGTTATGTGTGGGGAAGGATTAGCACTCTCATAATGCCTTAAATTCATACCATCTAGCCATAGATTATCCTAGTCTCAAATTTTTTTTTGGCTTTTTACATGTCATTATTTATGTTTAGTCCTCTTCTTACAATGCAATTTTTTTAATAAAAATAGTAAATCCAAGTTTTTCATGGTAAAATTAAATTTATATCTCTCATACAACTGAAGAATGAGGAGAAACATAAAGGTTTTGGTAAAAAGATCTCTGGATGAATTTAGAAAAAGATATTCTTATGAACTGAAGGGATATTGACATAGAACATTGCCTCAAATTTTATAAAATTTAATTTTTAAAACATGGATGAAAAATCATTATGAAGAAACGTGTTGGTAAGACATAAAAAAATAATAAATATTACATTAAAAATAAAAGCATAAAAAAAGAGGGATGATCATGATATATCTCGTAATTGACCTCAGTAATTGAGGAACAACTGAATTGATAGTTTTGAGATGCATTTCGGCTCGGTGGTTAATTAAGGCATGGAAATAAAGTTTTGGTGAAAAGATCCAAGGAAGCCCGGTGAAGAAAAAACTCAAATTTTTAGGGAAGCTTTTAAATGCAGGGTTTGGAGTGTCCCCTTGGAAGAATAGGATTGGATTATCCCCTTTCAAAAAAATGTGGTTGGAGTGTCCCCTTTGAAAAAAGAAATTTCAAGTGATTTTTGAAAATCAATATTTTTGATATACTTTTGATGAAGGCATAGATTTTAAAATTAAAATCTGATAATTAAAATAGGAAATGAAAATTTAATTTAAAAAATGTTTAGGCCTTCATCTGAGCCTAGCAGGACTTGCATCATGACACATGACTCCATGGAGAATTAATTGGATATATTTCAAGTCATTCGAATGACTTGAAGAGGTGGTTCAGGAAATTTAATTGATTTTTCTTAAGTCCAAAAATAGTGGATGGCATCGCACTACCCCTCTTTCTAAATTTATTCTAGGTTGGTCTAAAAGTGTCTGGTGGCAAATGAGATACCATTAAAAATGTGACTTAATAAGAATTAATGTAAAAATATTCTCAAAACCCTAGAAAACCATAGGTGGAACTAATTTTTGAATTCAGGTCTGAGTCAGTACTAATAGTACATGTAGGGGAAGAGGAGTAATGTACTTTGGAAAATCACCTTGGATTCATTTGAAATTGCTTAAATCGCAAATGATACCTTTTTGGCAAGAGAATTTCAAGTAGCTTGTGGAAAAATATCTTAAAAGCCCAAAAAATCATTTAGTGGGCCAAAATGGCCCCAACAGAATGTAAATTGTTGATTTATTGGGTTCCATGCCAGCAATGGTTCAAAAATCATAACTCCCTCATATGGAATGACATGGGGACAAACATAGTACTGTTGGAAAGGTATTTTGAAGAAATTTTAGATAAAAATACTAAAAATTCAAAAAAAATCAATTAAGGTCCAAAAATAATTTTTCAAATGGGACCATAATGCTATTAATATTGAAATAAGGGTTTATTTGGGTTTAAGATTTTTTGGTCGTGTGTCAAAGTGTTAGATATACAAATATCTATCCACTAGGGGTCTATGGTAGTGCAGTAAAGGACCAATCCAAATCTTGAAATTAGGCTGATAAGCCACCCACTATCCGCACCATTAGTCATAATAAAAGAGTCAAAGCAAGACTTTAGCCAAACACTTGAAAATATTTTTGGATTTTGTAAGGCTCAAAACAGAATATATTTTGCCTAGTGAGGCCTTGAATCCAAAGATATATGCTTGATATATCCCTAAGATTCGAGAACCAATTTATTGAAAACATTAAATCCATGCTAATCATTGTTGATGGAGTTTAACATGGACTTAACTTGAGGTTTTCTTTGAAAACAAATTTTTGCAAGCATCACAAAGTCATTTTAACAAACATATAGTGAACCATAGAGACGTTAAACATGAGCGAACATCCAAAACAAGTTATCTATTCATTTCAAAATAGAAATTATAATGAAAATGCATTCAAAGGCATGGTAAAATCAAAGCAGCTAGAATGAACATTTATTTATAAAATAAGCAAATAAAGATTAGAAACAAGCAAATAAGGGCTATTTTGATATCAAAATGAGATATGGCATTTTTTATCATTGAAACAACATCAAGCATCAAAAAAATTACAAAAGATCCCAAGGCTACCACAAAAAAGGGCATAATAATGCATGAAGATCCTAATGGGCTCATGGAAACATAAAGGTTTATTAAGATGATTAAGATGGAAAAAAAATAAAAATAATGGAGAAGAGGTGAAAAAAAGAATAAGAAGTCCTTAACTCCTAACCTTGTCTTTAAACAACAAACCAAGTAACTTTGAGCTCAATTTCTTCCATCTTTTTGCTATGGATTAGCAAGAAAGGAATAAAAAGAAGGGGCTTTTGGTTATGGCATCTACGCAGGGAAGTTTTGATAGTAGAGACAAGAGAATAATAAAATTTGGAAAGATTTTTAGAAGGATAGAAGGGGAGCTATAGGAATGGAGCTTCGATTTTTAGAGGCTCATGTAAATGTTGTCAATCCTCTTTAGCTAAATAAGAAAATTAGATTATATAAGGAGTGATTTCAGCTACAAAATAATAGCAAAGAGGGGTTATGGGACATTTGGCATGTACAATGTGGTGAATTATTGTACCAAGCTGCAAGCTTTCAGCATTTGATTGGTTGATCTTGGTCATTTCAGAAAAACAAAGCCATGCCTGATCAAATGAGAAATCTAACCTTTGTCCTCCATTAAACTTCATTTTTTGATGAAATGGCCTCATGCCAAGCTTAATGAACCTTTCAAAATGTGTCAATCCAATGTTCAAAGCCTAAAATGAAATCCATGTGTTTTGTATAAAATTATATCTAATTTTGGATGATTTTTAAGGCTAAAGTCATGACCAAATTTAAGTTTTAATGTCATGTTATGAAGGGAGAGAAATGGCTTGAATAGGCCAAAATAGCCTTATATATCGATACAAAGTGCTTGGTATTTATACAAAGAACAAATTTGTTTTCCATCCATGAGATATGAGTTTTATATTGATACTCGATGCAAATTTTTCTTTCAATCTCAAGACTTCATGATATGTATCGATAGCAAAAGCAAAAACTTCCAAAAGTATCGATACTACATGACTTGTATCGATACCACAAGGGGCTGTATCGATACTCCCACTTTTGTATAGATACATCTTGACCAAAAATCATGATTTTAGCTATAACATAAGCCTATACCGATAAAAACATCCTTGGTATCAATACCACACACAATGTCTTAATACAACAAGTTTTGGAATTTTGATGACGTGGAGCCTTGTATCAATACCTAGTGGCAATGTATTGAGACCTGCATACAAAAATGTGGATTTTTCATACCTTTGACTCTCTGAACCCCTCAACATGGTCAGGAATGGTGGGGAACTAATCTTAAAGCCTTGGATAATGACTTTTAATGCCTTAAGTGTTGGCCCAAACAAAATGAGTTACCTACATTTATGCTATTTGATGATTTTGTCTATCATAAAAGTATTTCAACAAAATGCATTATTTCTAAAATAAAATTTAGTCAATAACATTTGATCATTACATAATATGATATGAAACTAAATAATAATATAGTTACATAAAAATTTTGGCAACTATAGAAATATTATTACTTAAAAATTTTGGCAACCAAAATATATGGTTACTAACATAAAGTTTACACAACAACATTCAGTCATTACGCAATGTAATATACGACCAAATAAAATTTGGTTGCAAAATAATATTTGGCAACCATAATAGTATTGTTACATATAAATTTTGGCAACTAAAATAATATTGTTATGAAAAACTTTTTATAACCAAAATATTATTGTTACATAAAGTTTTGATGACTAAATTATTCTAGTTGTGTAAAAGATTTTGTAACTAATTTTGTGGTTACTAAAACATATCAAAACAATCACATTTAGTTGTTGCCAAAAAGCATTATATCTGGTAATAGGCAAAAGTTGTTATAATAAATATATTTAAAAACAAATTTTGAAGTGTTTAAAGTCATTGCATATACTTTTAACAGTAGAGGTATTTACAACCACCTAGCAACAATAAAGAGGTGTTGTAAGGTGTTCAAAGTCATTGCGTATACTTTTAATAATACAGGTGTACACAACCACCTAAAAATAACAAAAGTCATCATAAAAAACTTTTTGCAATGACAATTTGACATTTCACAATCACTTTTAGCATTGCCAAAACATGTTTTCTTATAGTGCAAATAGAAGATTAGTAGCACTTATGCCACACCCAGCTAGAAAATTTTATCATCTTGTTAATGTCTATCATGAATATGGTCTCTTATGGGCAAGTGTATATTTGGAATTTATTTTTCTCTTTTTCTTACTTCTGTGAGCTAGTTAATGATGCTAGCCTTTTGTTTGTGAGTTGATCCTATAAAAGTTTTTTCCTATTATTGTATATATTAGAATTCTCATGTTATTATTACCTAAATATTTTAAGATTAATGTTTTCTAGTTTCAAATGGTTATAGTCTTAAAAAGTTCACTTTGCTACTTTGCTTTCTCTTTCTGAGGATTTAGAAAAACTTTTTGATGGAGTGATCAAGTGTTTCAGGGCTCTAGTTCTAAATTTACATCATTGTTCTTATCAGTCTTGATTGTGTAAACAAAGTCTTAATCTACTTATGGTCTTCAAAACTTAAGATCTGCTAACACCAACTGGAATTATGACACTTGACTTGAAATAAAGAGAATATTTGCTAGCATTTTCACCATTAAAAATAGCTTCAGCTGGTTTGGGACGTTGGTTATCACTTTTGCTCAAATTACATCAACTCCCTTTTATCTATACCTAGTTTGGAGTAAATTTAATTTTTATGTTCTGGCTAACACATTTAATTTAATTTTTTATATAAAATAGATGATGTGCCTTGTGATAAGGTTGTGGATAATGAGAATACATAAGGACATCAGGGTAGTGCAAGTCTACATATTGAAGCCTTTATAACTCTATGTTTTCTTGTTGCTAAGGTACTTATAACTTTCATTAGATCCTCAATAAGGTGTTTATGCATAACGTATATTATTATTTTTCTCTTTTTTCTATTCTATAGTGTTCTTACTTTTCATTTTTCTTTAAGTGTTTAAGTTCGATTTGTTGGAAAATAAAACAGATGATGTAGTGAAATTTTAAAATTTTTAAAATGGATCGCACTAGATTGTATTTTCATATATAATAACAACCATAATTAAATTACCAGAGCTTTACATCTGCATATGCCATGCAAGAATACTTAGAGTAAATCCATCTAAAAACTTCAACCAACTAGCTTTCTCCATTTTTTTCTAATTCCCAGACGTTAGAATGAGTGGGCACACTTTGCCTAATCAAGTCTGGATTCGTACATGCCAACAAGTATAAAACCACAAAATGTTATGATAAGAAACCCTAGCGTGGGACAATGGTCTTCCCTGAACCCTAAGCTATAGATTCTTACTTATATCAACTAACAAGGTAGCTTTAGTTTTTAATTTTTAATTAAAATAATTATTTTACTACCTTTATAAAACCTTCTTGGCTGCCTACCCTAGTATGCATATCGTCCAAGTTTCAACCGAGCCCTAATATTGCCAGACATTATTTTGGCCCAATACATTTTAAAGAGTTTATGCTATTTAACCCGAAAACTTAATATAATTATAGTTAAACCACTAATTTTATTTAACCAGATAATTTTTTATAACTTCAATTCTAATTCAAAAAAATCATGACAATTTGATTCGAATAGAATACTTTTGTAATAAATATCAAAATAATTAATTTTATACATAAATTAAAATAAATAATTTTTTTTTAATTTATTTAGAATATTTTTCATATTTTATTTATAAATAAATATTTAAACAAGACATTGTAGATATCAAATTAATTATATAAATAATTAATTTTTTTAAATCTATTTAATTTAAAATAATTCTTATATTTATTAGAAGATAAATATAATTAAATTAAATTACTAATTCTTATCTTAGATAAATTTTACTCAAATTAAATATATCCTCTAAATAAATAATACCAAAAAAATTATTTTCATTTTTTGTTGAAGAAAATGCTTACACCTTTAAGGTAGTGTATCTGACACACCACTTCACCATACTAAGAATCATCTCACTTCGGGTATTTTGATCAATAACCATCTGTTAAGGAATTATGTTGAGTTGGTAGAGGGACTAATTGGAAATATATAATTAGGCTTTAATAACCTATGTATTAATTAGTCTTTACCAAATAAATAATTACATAGTTATTAATCTTAAAGTCATGCCACTAAAGACCTGAGACTATACTCCGAATTATATGTCGTATTACGTAAGCTTTATAAATAGCCTTTTAGTTTAATGATATTCATTTATGTAATACCTTCATATAATATCTATGATCAACTTAAGCTTATAATTTATTTTTCCTACTTGATCACTTTATCTTAAAGTTCCATTTTACTCTTTATGTGAAAATGATTGGTTCACCACATGTGAACAATTTATCACTTGATATACAAATGATTGAGGTCTCTTTATTCTCAATATTTCATATACTGCCTTTTAAGATTATAACCTTAACTTTTTATAGGAGCTATGATTCCATAGCTATAAGTAAAGCTCCCATTGAGTATGAGTCATATACCCAATGAATAGGTCTAGTAGCATATTACTTGGAGACGCTTTAGCCTTTGGAGCATCAAAGCATACAAGTTATACACATTGAGTCAATAACTTACTTAAAATTTAGGCAATTACACAAAAGAACGTCTAAAGTAAATTAATCTAAGTAAACATATTTGTTAATGGATTAATTGCACTTTGGTCTAATCCCATGTATCACTACCTCTAGTCGATACATTTATATCTCAACTTAGGAGTCAATTCACTCTAGATGGCCAAGACAAACCATCTCCAATAAGATTTAGAAGACATACTAACTTTAACATGAGTTAATTGCTCACATTTAGACTATGGACTATGAATTTAGACTATTTACCCTAGAATGTTGTCTTCCCATATATAAAGTCCAATATATGCAACATTCTAATAGTATAAACACAAGTAGTCAATAAGCCATATTTACTTATATTTACTTTGCCATCTAAATTAAAAGATGATGGAATAGCAATGATATAATGAAATCTCGAATATATATATGAGTAATTAGTTCAAAAACTAATGAAATACATCATAATGTCTTTCATCCTTAAGGCATCCCTAACATGATACTTATGTCTAATGCATATCTTAGCATGGTTATGGGAATATGATCCTTCAAGGACCCTTCAAATATATGTAAATATTGGAAAAAAAATTTAACATACTCGTGTCTGACACTAACACCTAAATTCAAGAAACAGAGTTTTACTAGTTACTCCATTGTGATATTCATTCAACATAATAGCCTACCACGAGCACCTACATATTTTAATTAAAACTTTTGTATGCAAAGAATTACATCTTGTCATTTCTTCTAATGTGAGTTTGTTTTAGTTACTTTTGCTATGTAAATTTGACTATCTTTAAGAAATACTCTTTCCATTGACTTGCATAGAGTTCATATGTATTTGTAATGCACTTACTAACATATATTCCTAGTGATTCCATTCAAAAGATGATTTTTGTTCTTAGTAGAAATTACATGTTTCATGAATGAAATTTGAGTGTGGCCTTATTCACTAAAGAAATAGAAATAAATTAAACTTTATATAAAACATATCACATCTTTCCATGACATTTATGTTGTTTGCTTTTGTAATTTTTACTATGAATTCACATTGTTCATATGTGTTTGAGTATGCACACCAACATATATTCTTACTCATTCTAATTATGAAAGGATTATTTATTTATTCATTTGTTTATTTTAGAAATCATTATATTGGAATGAATATTGAGTGTGGCATTATTTATTACTTGAGAATTAAGGTTGCATTAATGGAAGATATTATAGTATCGTAAATTTTTTAGCTCATCAAATTTGAGCAAATAAGTTCTTCTAGCTTTTTATTGTAACAATGCTTCATCACACATGGAAGCCTGAATGATTTCCGTTGGCATATTATTTCTTTATCAGGTTGGTAATGCAGATGTATAGGCTTTCTTACGTGGAGTTAGTAGTCAGTTTGCCAAAGTTTTACACATTTTAAAAGAAATGATGAATGGGGCTACTAGAAGTGTAGAAGCTACTGGCAAAGCAATAAGAGGCTTGGTTGAGTACCTTATAATAGTCCTCTAAGATGATCCTAATTTATCTGGTCTTGATATTACATTCTTTTAGCCATAACTTAAATACGTAAAAATCTATAATAGGTAATTTTTTTGGCTATAACTCAACTGGGTATATATCTACAATTTCATTTCTTGGAGGAGCTTTGTCAATTACCTCTGAAAGCTTAGAGCAAAACATTAATGGAAAATGTAAATGTGAAGCAATCAATAAAGTTAGTTCTAAGAGTGAATCTGGAGAAAAAAGTAGCCCCCATCTTCATAAAGGAATAGGATCTATATTTTATATATTCATTGTTACTCTTTAAGATACTTTTCAACCAACAAAATTTTATTAATCAGTGCTAGAAAATTTATAAAAAAATTTGTACTGCACCTTTGTTTTGATATATTGTTATTATATTATGTGTCTTAGATTTGTTTTCATCAAGCAAAGATGGTGGGACACAAGCTTTTAGCTGCCATTCAAGGATTTTTATTTTCATACTAGAAAAGGCAAGTTGATATAGTAGTTTGAATTCTATCAATTTCATGCTTATGGGCTGTGAACACTCAACTTTGCTTATTTTGTTGGTGCGTGATAACTTCTTAGTGGGCACAAGAAATGGACTTTTTAAGTTGCAATTTATAGAGTTTGACATTTATGGTCTTTCTTTTGTTATTGGAATTTGGGGAAAATTAAAGAATTTTCCTACATAAAGTGAAAATATGAGAGAACTTAATAAGGGAAAGCATTACAACTCTTTGTTATTTGTGAATTCTACTTTTGTAAATGCCTGTTTGATTATAATCTTTTTGTTATATAATCTTTGATATGAACTAATGCTTAATTGTTAATTCTTAAAGTCCTATGCCTTGCTTTATAAGTTACCTAATCTGTAGGATTTTGTTTTATTTTATGTATTCAATGCCCTAATATATTTTGTATGCTAATATATGGTGAAGTTGCTCTCATCATAAGGGGAAAAACCTTCTTAAGAAGGATAACTAAGAAGAGGATGTGATATTGAACCGAGGGGAGCGGAGAAAATAGAGAAGTAAAAGGAAGATTAAAGGAAACAGAGGAAAAAACTAACAAGAAATTAAGGGAAGAGATAGAAAAACCAAAAAGGAGAAAGCCAATTTCAATAAACTCAAATCTCAAAATCTTCATCAAAAGCTAATAAAAATTGAAATAACATAAGGAACTAGTAGACTCTAGCCTAAAACATAAAATAAAAGAGAAAGATCAACAATTAAGATTTACCTCACAATTCAATGATACTCGTTAGATGATATTGGTACATAACATGATAAATGGGAAGAAAGGATTGGTAGTTATTTGATGCTACCCATTTATAATGCTCACTTCCTTTAGTTTGATTTTAGATTTATGGTATGGGAAACTAGAGGTCATATCCCATAAGGACCTTTAGAAGCACGAAATTGATTTTGTGAATAGAAAGAAATGAAACAAAATGATAGGAAAAATGGTAGAATCCAGTTGAGAAAAAATAATAAAGTAAATAGGGGGTTTTAAATTGCTTTTAATTGAAAACAAAAAGAAATTAACTTTGATAATAGTTTAAGTAAAAAATCAATGATGAAAAGACTTTGGTAGTAAATTGATATTGCTTACTAATGTATCATCATCAATCATTGAAAACTCTTATGCATTTTTTTAAACAAATAAATTAGCCAATCAAACATGTATTGACTTTTTTTCTTTCCCTTACTTCTTAATTAACCAAGTTAAGCACTATGGTTAACCCTTATCATTTAACTACCCTAAAAAAAGCTTTTAGAATATAATAAAGGATAGCTTTAAAAACTAGGAAAGTTTAACTGATTTAATCTAACAAAATTGAAAGCTGACTTTATTTAAGAAAGACTTTTTTTCATTAAAACTTGATCATACTTATTAAAGTTTTTTGCTACTTATGTGAAACTAATCAAATAATTATGTATTTGATTAGGTAAACTAGCTCTAGGTTAAATATGAGAAAACTACTGGTATACATCCTAGAAGTTAAAATTATATAACCATGACAACAAATAGAAAAACATAAGATATTTGTAAAAAGAATGACTTTGAAAACAATTTCATTTATTTTTCATGTTGAATAATACAAACCATGCAAACCTTTTTACTAACAAGTAAAAAATTTAGAAAAAACATGGTTTAGAAAACAATGAATAAAATAGATAAGAAGAGAGAGAGAATAAGATGATCAAAACTGTTTAACCCCCTTTATTTATAGAGAAAGAATTCAACTAAAGCTAGACATAAAGATAATTATATTAATTTATAAAATAAAAATAAAAAATCAATATGTAAACTTTATCTTGATCTATTGAGAAGTTATGTGCAATTTTTTTTCTAAATGTAGCCATAAAGTTAGATTTCTAGGCTGATTTTCTTCATTTATCCAAGAGATAAATAGCATAACTATCTAAGATATAATCTTCAAAGATAATTACTTTAGCTTTTAAACTCTTAACCCAAGTAAAACTCTATCTTCCAACTTCTCCTAGTGTAATTAAAGTTCTTTAAGATCAGTTCATTGGAATTCAAAGCCCACACAAATTCCCTAACTTAGCTAATTTCTTCTTCTTTTGTATTTTTTATCCAATTAAATCTTGCAAAATAAAAAAAAAAGAAAAATAAATGCTTATGATAAACATAAAAATAACTAGAAGAGATAAAATGGAAGAATAATTTATATAAAATTAGGCACTCACCAAATTTCTCTGCACTTAGACTTTGTTACTCCTCTAGCAAACTAGACCTAAACTAATCCAAAATACAAGTAAACATTATATCTTTACAAAGCTTTTAAAGATTCATACATGTCAAAAACAAAGAATATAGCAAGAATAAAATTTCTTTGACAAAATTAACATCCATATTAAATAAGAGATTTTTATGAATAACTCATTATACTTATTTTGGCTATTCTCAATAGATATGCATTCAATATCACACAAGTATTTAGGCTTAATGTTTCTCTCAAATGCAATCCATGAACATGCATTACCATATGCTTGCTTGTTCATCTCATCTTCATCACTTCTGATACATGCTAATACAAATCAGAAGGTTGTTAACATAGTTGTAATCGGGCTGAGGTATAAGAATGGTAGCAACAAAGAATGGATAAACAAAGGGTAATTCAAGATAAAGAAACTAGTAGAGCATAAAGTTGAATCACAAAATATAACTTTAAATTTCATAATTCAAACTACATACTTAGTCTCTTTTTAGACATTTTGAATATAAAATTTACTCCTTTTTCTTTTTTTTTATCACATAAGAACACCATTTTTTTACTTTATTCTTTGATTTTACTCAATTCTTTATTCATCGAGCTTTCAAACATAATATGATTTCATAGCTCATATACCAACTATGTCTTTTTCTTCTTCCTTTTTTTTTTCAAACTCAAGCCTTAAAAATTCACCATTTTCACATTTTTCTCTTAAAAAATTTAAACATGTAAATAAATGTTTTACAATAGGTAGAATAATTTTTTTTATAGTTCTAGGCACAAACATGGTTTAAACAAAGAAAAATTAACATTCGGGTCAAATAGGTTCACTAAGGGATAAATTACAGGAGAGGTTATTTAGGTTCAAGTAGTTTCCATCTTAAGTGCCTTCATCACTTTCATACTTGCATGTAAACAAATGTAGTCTTAATGAGATTTAAAGCAAGTTCTAGAGTTACAATAACATGAATTGCTACTCATAATAAAGAAATTAGATTGACAAAGATAATTAATCTTTTAAGCTTAAAACTTACAAGGGCCTTATAATCACCAAGATTTAGCATGCTAAGTGTTTAATATCATCATTTATACTAAAATAGAGTTAGCTTACAAAGTCATATTATTTAAGCATATTCACATTCAATCCATGCATGAACTCATCAAACTTTAAAAAGAACCTAAGAAAACACTAATTTTCAAAAAGAAAAGAAAAAAATTAATATGAACCATGCTAAATTTAAAACAATATGCAATTAATCACCCTCATACTTATTACATACATTGTCCCCAATGTATAAACAAACATGAAAGAAAAGAAAGTGAAAGAGAAAGAAATGAAATCTGATTTTTCTTTTAAACGTGAGTTGCCTCCCAAGTAGAGCATTTATTTAATGTTGTTTGCCCAACTTTCTTCCATCTCAAACATACACCAGATCTTCCAAACTCCACTTGTTCCACCATTTCCTCTTGGAATCCTTCATAAAATAACTTTAATTAATGACCATTGACCTTAAACTCTTTTTGGTTTCCAAACTATTAATGTTTACTACACCATGAGGAAATACATTAGTAAAAAAAAAGGATCTATCCACTTAGAACGAAGTTTACTGGAAAGAGCTTGAACCATGAGTGGAAAAGTAGAACCTTTTGTCCAACATCAAAAGTTTTCCTTAAAATCTTTCTATCATGAAATGCCTTGTTTTCTCCTTATAAATTCGTGAATTCTTATATGTATCATTCCTAATCACTTCTAGCTCTAGTATTTGCAACTTTCTATGCAAACTAGCCTCATCCAAATCAAGATTACATTATTTTACTGCCCAAAAGGCCTCATGCTTTAATTCCACCAGTAAATGACATGGCTTACCAAACACTAACCTATAAGGAGACATCCCTATTGATATTTTTTAAGTTATCCGATAAGCCTGTAAAGCATCATTCAATCTGAGACTCCAATCTTTCTTACTTGGGTTAACTATCTTTTCAAGTATGGACTTTATCTTCTTATTAGAAACCTTGGCTTGTCCATTTGTTTGAAAATGATATGTGGTGGACACCTTGTATGTGACATGATACTTATTCAATAGAGGTTCAATCATATAGTTGCAAAAATGAGTTCCCTTGCCACTGATAAAAGCCTTTGGTATTCCAAACCTATTAAAAATGTTAGTTTTAATGAAACTCGCAGTAGCCTTAGAATCATTTCTTGGTGGCTATTACTTCCACCCACATTGAGACATAGTCAACCATAAGTAATATCTAAATGTTACCAAAAGAATAAGGAAATTGGCCTATAAAACTTATGCACCATACATAAAAAATTTCACAAACTAGAATATGGAATTGTGGTATTTGATGTCTATGAGTTAAATTGCCTACTCTTTGGCATTGTTCACATGTTTTACAAAACTTGAAAGCATTATGAAATAAAGTTGGCCAAAAAAACCTACATTTTAAAACTTTATAAGCTATTCCTTAAGACCTGAAATGACCTTCACATGCATAAGTGTGATAAAAAGTTAGAATAGATCGAAACTTAGTTTTAGGCATGCACCTTCTCATTACCTAATCAGAATAATGCTTCCATTGATATGGTTCATCCTAAATGTCGTACTCGGCATCACTTTTTATCTTTTCTCTTTGAGCTCTAGATAGACCATTCGATAATGATTTAGTTACCAAAAAGTTGACAATGTCAGCATATCAAGGTGTAGCATTCACTATGGCAAAAAGTTTTTATCTAGAAATAAGTTATCTAATGGTAATGAATCTTCTTACGCTCTAATCTATTCAGGTGATCGGCTACTAAATTTTTAGCTCCTTTGTTGTTCTTGATCTTCAAGTTAAATTCTTGTAGCAAAAGAATCCATGTGATAACTCTTGGCTTAGGCTCCTTCTTAGACGAAAGGTATTTGATAGTTGTATAGTCAAAATACACAATTACTTTAGTTCCAAGCAAATAAGATTAAAATTTGTCCAAAGCAAAAACACTAAAAAATATTTCTTTTTCTATAGTAGTATAGTTACATTAAGCACTATCTAAAGTTCTTGTGGCATAATAAATGATATGTAGTGCTTTTCTAACTCGTTGCCCTAGCATTGCATCCAAGGCATGATTGCTTGCATCATACATTATCTCAAAAGGTACATTCCAATTAGGGGCTGGATAGTAGTGGCTAAAGTTAACAACTCTATTAGCTTATCAAGAGCTACTTTACAAGCATTATCAAATATGAACTCCACATCTTTTGCTATTAATTTGCATAAGGGTGAAGCTATCTTTGAGAAATCTTTGATAAACCTATGATAGAAAGCTACATGTCCAAGAAAAGCACCAGCTTCCCACACATCTATAGCGAAGGTGATGATTGAATAATCTCTATCTTAGCCTTATCAACTGCAATTCATCTAGAAGATACAACATGCCCTAAAACTATTCCTTTTTGAACCATAAAATGGCATTTTTAATAGTTTAAAACTAGATGAGTTTCTATACATATATCTAGCACAAGTAGGTTTTCTAGGTATGCATCAAAAAAATTTCCATACACTATAAATCATCCATAAATGCTTCAATTATTCTCTCAATGTAATCAAAAAATGTGTTTTCCATACACCTTTAAAATATGGTTGGTGCATTGCATAAACCAAATGGCACGCATCTATATACAAATATGCCAAAAGGGTAAGTGAAAGTCATTTTCTCTTGGTTTTCTACTACAATCACAATTTGATTGTAACCAAAATATCCATCAAGAAAATAATAATTTGTTTTACGTGCTAATCTTTCTAACATCTGATCAATAAATAGTAATAGGAAATGGCCATTCCTAGTGGCTATATCTATAATCCATACAAACTCTTAAACTATTCAAACACGGGTAGGAATTAACTCATTGTCTTGATTTGTAACAACTGTTATCCCACTTTTTTTTGGCACCACATGTGTAGGACTTACCCATTTACTATCTGATATTAGATAGATCACCCCTGTATCAAGTAGCTTGAAGATCTCTTTCATAACCACTTCTTTCATAGGTGGGTTTAGTCTTCTTTGAGCCTCTCTACTCAATTTTGCACCTTTCTTTAGTAAAATTGATTCATACAAGTTGAAGAGCTAATTCATTTAATGTTAGCAACAGTCCTTCCAATTATTGACTTGCATTCTTTCAAAACTCTTATCAATCTTTCCTCTTATAACAAAGTTAGGTCATTGGCTATGATCATCATCAAAATTTCTCTTTCTCTTAGGAATTCATACTTCAATTACTTGGGCAATTGCTTCAATTCCACTTTTGGTGCTTGCAAAACAAAAGGTAAAATTTGTTACAAGTAATAGGTAAATCCATAAATGAAACATTAAACTTTTTTAGAGAAAGGACTTAAAGAACATAAAGTCATGATATCATTTTGCAAAGAAGCCTTTTGCGTAATTTTTTCAAAATTGTCCTTCTTCATTCTTTAATTAATGGCTACATGAAGCCCATCATCTTACATAAATTAAAAATATCTTGAACAAGTGAATCAATAATATTGACATGAAAAATATAATGTATTTCACTTGGATATTTCATGGCATTAAAAAATATTAAAACTGATGACCCCACCATCAAACTCCATCGTAAGAGTATCATTATGAACATCTACTTAGTTTTAGCCGTTATCATGAATGGTCTTCCTAACAAAATAGGTGTTGAATTAATAGAAAACTCATCTTTCATGTCTAAAATATAAAAATCAACTAGAAATACCAAATTATTGACTTAGACTAAGATATCCTCTACCATAAAATTCAGGTAAACATTTGACTTATCTACTAGTTGAATGATTACACCATTTCTTTTAAGTTTTTGAGCTTTAATTTATTAAATATAGACCTAGGCATGACACTAATGGATGACCCTAGATCACACATTACCCTTTCAAAAGTTGTATTTCCTATTTTACAAGGAATAGTAAATGAACCTGGATCCTCACACTTATGGGGTAGTTTTTTTAAATCACTACAAACATATTTTCCTCTAAACTTTCCTTTCCAATAACCTAATATGTTCTCTTTGTTGTACACATCTCCTTGAGGAGTTTAGTATACTTAGGCACTTACTTTATTGCGTCTAAGAGAGGCATGTTCACTTGAATCTTCAAAATGGTGTCTAGTATGTCCTTTTCAACTCTTCCTATTTAAACTTAGCATAATGACAAGGAAAATAGGGTAAAGTTTTAAGACAAAAGTTTACGAAGTTAAGCACTACCTTGTCAGTCTTGGATAATAGAAGTGTTTTTAGGTTCCATAATTTTCTCATACTTAAATTCGGCCTTGCTCGCATCAGGTTGGCCAATTTCTTTTCCTTTTCTGGAGTAAGTGAGAGTTACGGCATTAACTCCCTTCTTTAGATTGAGCTTTATTTTGGAAGGTAACTTTCCTGAGCCTTGGCTTTCCAACTTACTCAAATATGTTATAATTTGGCCCATTTGACTCTGCAAATTAATGTCTTGCATCATTTTCCTATTGAAATTTAACTGGCCTACAACTGATGGGCTGCTCTTGGATTATCTAATAAATAAAATCATGGGTTACAAACTTTCTATGGATATTATTGAAGAAATCGATCTTTATGCTTATGATCCTCGTTAACTTTTGATAAGTAATAAATCTTTTTCTCTGATTTAGGTTTTTATTTATTTATTTGTTTAGTGTCTTCATTATACATTTTTGGGCTTGTTTGTATTCATTTATTGATGTTACATTACAGTCTTAGTTGCTATTATTCAGTTAGTCTTTTAGCATCATTGAATGGCTAATATTAAGGTTGGGTTCAAATCTTGAGATGTGCAATTTATGAAACAAAAAAGATATAAACTCTTATAAAAATTAGAAGGTCTTTACGTGCACTGCAAGATTGAATTTATTGAAAATTTATCTTTAAACTTTCATGGGATTTTAGTTTCCTAATGTTTATTTTTTGTTTTTCTAATATGCTAATGGAGCTTATTTTTATAACGCCTTTTTGTTTGAGTACTCAAGTGTATTATACTTCACTAGTTAGATAAGTGGAATTTTAGTTTAGAAATTTTAAATTCGAACATTAGAGTTTAGAGGTGGTCTCTGGAATTAGAAAGTATTTCATTCCATTTAGTGATGCATGACTAGATCGAATAAGTCTTCATATGTAACAAAAAAAGACGAAGAAATTGATTTTATGAGCTTTAATCTTTCAACTTGCTTTAGTTTTCAGTTTCTTAATTGACTAGCATTAAGGTTGCAAACATTTTAAAAATATCCTCAAGAGAGTTACTTGATTCCCTGGAAGCTTGTGTTCTAGGTTGATATTGAAAGGTTGATAAATTTCCTTGTTCAAAGTTAAAATTTCTACCTCTTTGATTTCGATAACTAAGGTTGGGATGATTTCTCCATCCAAGGTTATAAGTGTTAAAAAATGGATCATATTTTGTTTGTGGTTCTCCCAAGAATCCACCAATTACATTAACATTCTCTGAATAGTCTTCTTGGAGGGTAGGACACATATCAGCCATGTTTCCTTGGAGTGAGCAAATTCCACATACTTTCACTTGCATGTTTCCTACATTAATTTGACGCACAAGTGAAGTAAGACTAGAAATTTGATTTTGTAAGGATTGTGTACTTATCTCACTAACATTCCTTACGGAATTGTTAGTCCTTGGGTTAAGTTGTTAAGTATTGGCTATCATGTTAAAGATTAAGGTCCTCGCTTCATTAGGTGTTTTATCGACCAATGCACCTTAGAGGCTGCATCATTCATGCTTCTTTCCATAGGAAGCAAGCTTTCATAAAGGTATTGGATCAAAAGTTGCTTGAAAATTTGATGACGAGTTCAGCTTGCACCTAACTTTTTGAATCTCTCCCAAGACTCATAATGTCTTCCCTTAATTTTGCCTTATTCTGCTAATTTCTTTTCTAATGCTCATAGCTTTGGAGGTTGGAAAATACTTCTCTAGGAAGAGCCTTGCCATTCCATCCTAAGTAGTCATTGATCTAGAGGGGAGGCAATAGAGCAAATCTTTCACCAAATCTCCTAAAGAGAATAGGAAAGCACTCAACTTTATTTGATCTTTTATGACACCTAGTGGTTTCATATACAAACAGATCATATCAAACTCTTTAAAATGTTCATTATGATCCTCCCTTGTAAGATCAGAAAAGATAGGTAGTAAACGAATAAGACCATATTTGAGTTCAAATAGTTTTTGTGAATTAGGAAAATTAATGCAAAGAGGTTGTGATATGATATTTAGAGTAGCAAGCTCTTTTAGTATGTGCTCTTGAACATTTTGTTCAACAGCTATGATTTCTACTCTTGATGCACTTGAGGAAGCCAAAGAGTGGATATATGGTCTCCTTAGAGGTGATTAATTTCGATAGGATGTAAAAGCAGAAGATTCTTATTCAATCAGTTTTAGTGTTTTAAAGCTTGGTGAGGATTCAGTTTCTTAAGCGAATTGCCTTATCCTATGAAACCTTATGTCTTTCAAGGACATATACCTATAAGATGAACAAACAAATAAAATCTAACAAAAAGAAGTAACAAAATCAAAATTATACTTAACTAATAGGTCCCCAGCAATGGTGCCAAAAACTTGGTTGTTGTCGATGCTACCCATTTATAATGCTCATTTCTTTTGGTCTAATTTCAGATTCTAGTGTAAGGAAGTAGAGATTGTATCCCCAAAGACCTTTACAAGTACGAAACTGATTTTGGGAATTGAAAGAAAAGAAATAAAATGGTAGGAAAATGGTAGAATCTAGTTGAGAAAAAGCAAAAAAAAATAAATAGGGGTTTTAAATTGCTTTTAATTGAAAAGGAAATGAAAACAACTTTGAAAATATTTTAAGTAAAAAAATCAATGACGAAAAGACTTTGGTAGTAAATCCATATTGCTTATTAATGTATCATTATCAATCATCAAAAACTCTTATGAATTCTTTTAACAAATAAATCAACGATGGAATCAAACATGTATTGACTTCTTTGCTTCCCTTACTTCCTAGTTAACCAAGTTAAGTACTATAATTAACCATTATCATTTAACTATCCTAAAAGAAGCTTTTAGAATATAATTAAAAGATAGCTTTAAAAACTAGGATAGTTTAGCTAATTCAATCTAATCAAATCAAAAGTTGACTTTATTTAAGAAAGACTTGTATTTTTCATAACTTTTGAAATAAAAACTTAACCATCCTCATTAAAGTTATTTGCTAATTATGTGAAACTAATCAAACTATTATGTATTTGATTAATTAAATGAGCTCTAGATTAAATATGAGAAAACTATTAGTATACATCTTAGAAGTTGAAATCAAATAACCATGACATTAAACTGAAAAACACAAGATATTTGTAAAAAAAAGGGACTTTGAAAACAATTTCATTCATTTCTCATGATGAATAATACAAAAGCTTGCAAATCTTTTTACTACCAAATAAAAAAACTCAGAAAGATATAGTTTTAGAAAACAATGAATAAAATAGAGAGGAAGAGAGAAAGAATGAGATGATCAAAACTGTTTAACCCCTCTCTATTTATAAGGAAAGAATTCAACTAAATCTAGGGATAAAGATAATTATATTAATTTATCAAAATAAAAATCAAAAATCAATCTCTAATCTTTTTTTTGGTCTCTTGAAAAGTTATATGCAATCTTCTTTCTGAACGAAACCATAGTGTTGGATTTTTAGGCTAATTTTTTTCATTTCTCCAAGAGATAAATAGCTTAATTATCTAAGATATAATATTCAAAGTTAATTACTTCAGCTTTCAAACTCTTAACTCAAGTAAAACTTTATCTTCCAACTTCTCCTAGTGTAATTAAAGTTCTTCAAGATCAGCTTACTAGAATTCAAAACCCACACAAATTCCCTAAGTTAACCAATTTATACTTCTTTTGCATTTTTCATCCAATTAAATCCTACAAAATAAAAAAGAAAAAATAAATGCTTATGATAAACATAAAAAATAACTAGAAAAAATTAAAATAGAAGAATAATTTTATATAAAATTAGGCACTTATCAAGGATGCTTTAAAATTATCTTGGTTTAGTGACCATTATCTCCATATTTGGTGGGGGAGCAAGGTAGCATCGTTTATAGTTTTTTTGTTTATAAAATAGATTTGTAACTGAGGTAACGAACATTTTTATTATGTTAGCTGATAATTAATTTTGGTGGAAGAATTAGATAGTTCCTCTTTTAGTTTGTACTAGATAGTATTTCTACTAAGATATTTAACAACAATGGAAGGAGATTTGCATGGTAATGTAGTGAATATTCTCACATCATTTTGCATGAATGTTTCATCCTAAGGGTGCTCTTATTAATTTGAAATTGTTTTATGTTATCTTCAAATTTCTTTCTTATAACTTTTGTTCTGATAATGTGTTTAAAATTTTAAGGACTGGTTTAATTATCTTATGTTAATTCTTTTGATGTTAAGGATATTTCTAGTTATCATTTCCTTTTTCAATGTGATTGATTTAATCGTTGTGAGATTTTGTCTAAGTTGTAAACTATTAGTTTTTTCTAGTGCTTTATTTAATCTCTGATACTCATGCATGAGTGTTTATATGTTTTGGTTGTTGATGATTCTAAATGGATTTTTGTTGCTACCTGAACTTTATGGAATATTTGTTCTTAGCCTCTAGGAAACATCATATAGAAGATGCAGTTGCTGCAGTTTTAACATGTTTTATACTGGTGAAATAATGTTAAATGTAAGTAATAACATGAATTTCTCCTTTCCAAAGGAAATCTCTTACAAGTTCCTTTTTGAAAAGGCTTATTGAAAAACTTCCAAAGACAATGTTTGGGACTGATGAATCACATGCATTTTCACATGCCTAGCAATTTCTTATGGTGATATATTATATTTTGGTCCTTAGTTTCTATTGCATCATTTGCAATCTCTTGTATGCGCTTTTTCAACCAATATTTTTGTATGTATACAGCAGTCCATGTGTTGTTTGTAGTCAGTGATTTATCAAATAGAGATCCTAAGATGTTATACCATTCTAATCAAATATTTAGTTGTTTGGCGGTAATTGTATATGGCACATAAACTTCCACATCTCCTAGTATGAACTTAAAAATTCTGAAAAAGTTTCACTTGAAAGACATGATTATATCTACGTTGCTCAAACTTGCATGTGGGTGTTAAGTGTTGGTTTTTTTCTTAAGTGTTAGACATGCTAATTACCTTAAGTCTAAGACATGGAGATATAGCTACAAAAAGTGTTGAAGATGAGGACATAGGCTCATAGGCTCTTTGTAAAATTTTATCTTGTTAAGGTGATAGTTAATTAATAATTCTAAGAAATCTTAAGTTTTGTGTTCAAACTTCACTTTCAAATTTACCTTAGCTTTATTTATTATTGGCTTTGATTCTATATCTCTAGAATTCTGTTTCTTTATCATAAAAGGTTGAATATGAATTTTGGAAAAGCTAAAAAACAAAATGAACATTATTAGGGATGTAGTTTCCAAATATAAAAAAAAACATTTATAAGTTTTGAAACTATGAAGTAAAAAGTTAATGAAACTTATAAAGACATACATAATACTTTATATTACATAAAATACATATCCTTCTGCATAGAAATTTCAAAATCTCATGGGTACTTGACCTATCTTTCTTAAAGTAGCTAATTATTCTTTAACCATTTCCTAAACATTGATTACTGTTTGAGGAGCTTTATTTCCTAATTTTCACATTACTCTTAAATGGCATGATTGATACCCCTGGATAGAAGCATATCGCCTATTAGCTTAGATGATAGGTTTTAGCTGAACTAATTTCATACGTCCCAATGATCCTCTTAGTTACAAGGCCATCTAGACTCTAGTAGTTGTCCAAGCATGGATCCCTTACACTTTTGTGTTCAAAAATTAGTTTAAAGTTTTAACATCAATGGAGGTGGTAGAACTTCATTTTTGGAACATAAAGGAGATTAGCCAGTAAAAATTATTGGTTCCCAATCATAAATGATATCTTGGTGGTAGCTAATTGCACTACATAATTACAGACATAAATTTATCTCTTCATACTCTTATTTTCCTTCAATTCAAAAGTGTAAAGGTGATATGATATAGTTGACTAGCAATCAATTGGCAGGTTAACTCTTATTTTCTTTTAAGAGGTCTTTGTTACTAAATGATTAAAGGTATAACAATATAATTTAATAGTAGCTAATTTAGAGGTTAAAAAGTGGAGTTCTGATTGCCTTGCCACTTTATAGTAGTAGGCATCTTTAAAGATCTCATTATCTTTTAATACCACTTGTCTGCTTCAAGCCTTTAGCTATAAAACCCTTCATGGGAGTTGTCCTGAAGTATATATAGATGCAAATTTGCAAAAAGATAAAGATTCAAACAATGTGTGCATTATGCATCCACTATTTCAAGAAAAATTACACGATCATGATAACTTCTACTATATGTTGGGTAGTCAACTGTTTCTATCTTTTTTTTTGGATAAGTAGAATTTTATTTATCCAAGAAGCAGCATAAGCTACTAGAATAAAATTATAACTAGCTAATCAGCTAGCTTTTATACATCAAAGAAAAAATCAAGAAAAAAATGTGGGGGTGCACAAACCCTAAGCTATACAAAGAGAATAATTTATAGGATAAAGTTCAATGTTGGTAAATTACACCAACCTACATCTAATCTCCTCGTTAATATTTTCAAAAACCTGAGCATCAGTCTTCTATACATCTCTATGCAATCTTCGATTCCTTTCCTTCCAAACATGATAGATGATCGTGTTTCACACTAACTTCAAAATAGTTGTGAAAAAAGAATTACTCTTAAGACCCGAAATTGCCCATTCAAGAACACCTTCCTATCTTCATCTGCTTATATGGAGTTGGCAAAGTTGGTTGACCTACAACCATAAAGCTTTTGAGAAATTGCATTCAAAGAACAAGTGGTTTCAGGTCTTTTGCTTTAACTTACAAAGCAAGCAAGGTAAATTCACTTCAATCCCCTAATGTTGAAGTCTTATCTTGGTTGACAACCTATCTGTAATGGCCATCCAGGAGATGATTCCATGTTTAGGAATGTGAAAGGAATACCATAAAAGCCTAAGTCATGTAACTTTCTTTTTCTTAGGCCTAATATCTTGCCAAACCTTGGTAATGGAATAGGATCCACTAAGGAATTTCCATACCCAACTACCATCTTGTTAACTTAAGAATTAACTAGCCAACTACCTCAGTTTGAGAAATTTCCTCTAGCTCCAGCTAGATCCTTGGTGCAACATGCCAACATGACTTTCCTCTCAACACATAAGCCTAAATCTAACCAATCCATAGTGAGCCAACTCTAAAAAATAAAGCCTAAATAAGCTATAGCAAGTAAACAAGATTCCAAACAATGAGATTCTTTAGTCCCAAGCCCTTTTCCTATTTAGGATGGCGCACATCATGCTAGTTCACCCTGGCTCCGCTAGCTAGAGAGTCTTTGCCAGTTTAGAGAAATTTGATGAGAAGCTAGTTAAGCCTATTGAGAATACCCTTGGGCAAAATAAAGTGCCTAGCCTAAAAATTTTGAATACTAAACAAAATAGATTGAATTAGCTGAACCTTACCAACATAAGAAAGAAGTTTGGCTGACCAATATTCAATGCATGCAGTCACTTTCTCAATCAAAGGTGCATAGTCCTTAGCAATAAGTTTTCGAGTAACCAGATGGGCTCCTAAATAACATACAAAAAGTGTCCCTCATTCGAAACCAGTAGCTTGGGAAATTGATTGCATTTCCTTATTGCTGATACTAGTGGAAAATAGCTTATTTTTGACATAATTAAGCTACAACCTAGATATAAAGTAAAAGCTTGTAGCGTAGCTTATACCCTAGATATGGACTTTAAATTCCCTTTGGTGATAATAACATGGATAGCATATTAATGGAAAGAACAAAAATATAAAGAGAAATAAGATTTCCTTGATGAACACCTAGAGCTCAGGGAAAAAAGGATACAAGGTCTCCATTCATTAACAAGCAGAATTTGCAAGTGATTAGGCAACATTTAATCCATTCAATAAAAATCCACAGGAATCCCAATACAGAAAACACCTGGTAATAAAGTCTCAACTCAAATGGTTTTCGTAAATCCAGTTTAATTACACAACTGAGGGAGAGCAAGGACCTATTGTAACCTTTGATAATCTTCTAAGCTATCAAAATATTGTCAGCGATGCTTTTACCTACAATGAAGGCATTGATCCGGCCTGACTAGAGAACTCAAGTACATTTTTAATTTGTTAGCCAAGATTGATGTGATTATTTTGTAAACAACAGAGCAATAAAAGATAGGCCTATAGCACTTTATAGTTTAAGGATTCTGGCACTTAAAAATAAGTGTATTAATGGTAGAGTTAAAACTAGTGTGAATATCACTGCAATTGAAGAAGCAAAGAATGGTAGCAATCAAATCATTCCTAACAACAGCCCAAGCAGCCTTGACAAAGTAGAAAGTAAAGCCATCTTATCAAGGGGCTTTATCATCATTGATAGCAAACATGGCATCATGTATCTCATCAACTGTGACTTTTTGAATGTGGCTTTCTATAGCTTCATCAGAAAGAGGGTTTTAAAGGAATTCCTTGAGCAATTCGATGGAGTAATCTTCCATAATGGCATCAAATGTTCCCAAGATCTTTTTAAAATAAGCAACTGAATGGTCAACAATTGGCTAATAAGTATTAAGCCTATTTTCATTATCTCGCCATAATCTGAATAAGTTTATGGGTTGATTGGTAACAACTATTTTGTGAAAAAAGCTAGTATTTCATGAAACGCCTAAGATAATGCCCTTTCCTTTTCAATAAGCTTCAAGTTAGGATAGGTCAACAAAGTGATTTATGAGGATACAAGCTCTTTTCTTTCCAATTCCTTTATTATATCCACTACTTTGGTCAAGATGCTTCCAAAGTGGTATTAAAGATTCTAAGGGCCAATTTAAGTCTCTTCAATTTTTTAAACAATCTTACCATGGGATTTCCTGAGGTCTGCTCCTACCAAGAGGATTCAACAACATTCAAGAAAGCAGCATGCCTAGTCCAGTAATTAAAAACTTGAAAGGCCTAAGAGGAGAGTGGATTGAAGGACAAAGCTTTACCAAATCAAGGTATTGATCTAAAGATTTTGGAGCATGAAATTCCAAATCAGAATCTCTAAACCAATTAAGTCAAGCTTCATTGATGAGAACCCTATCAAGCTTCTTAGCAATAGGACTCTTAACTTGATTCTTAGCCCAAGTAAAAAGGGGACCAGTAAAGACATGATCAAAATTTGGCAAATGCTATTAGGAAAAGATAACGAGAAAATGACAACACAACCTGATAGAAATGAAACATTTTATAACTTAATGGTTGATTAAGGAAAACAATGTGAAGCGTCTATATATATAGGCTTACATCGAAACAAACCAAAGCTTTCGGATCACTGTCACTAACAAAGGTCCACTACAACCACTAGCATATTATTAGCAACAATACCCACAAAATAATTCCACTCCAATCACTAGCATATTATTAGCAGCAATACCTACTACATAATTAACCAAAACAAACTTATAACTACTAATAACCCATGACCCTTACTAATTTGGTAATAACCTTTGAATCTTATTTAAACACTCCCCCTTAATTCAAAGTTGCACAGACCAAGCAATCCTCTAAAGTAGTGGAACTTCTCCTTTGATAAAGCCTTCATAATTATGTCCACCAACTACTCATCGATGCTACAATACCTCCAGGCTATCTCCTCCTTTGTGATAAGGTCACGAATAAAATGGTGACATAGCTCGATATGCTTTGTTATGCTATGAAATGTTGGATTCTTTGTTATGGAGATCCTTGCTTTATTGTCACAAAATATCTCCATTGGTCATTTTTATTCCTATTGAAGTTTAGTTAACACCCTCCCCAGCCAAATGGCTTGACAAGCTGTTGAAGTTATTGTAATGTACTTAGCTTTCAAGGTTGACAATGCCACTGTTGCATGCTTCTTTGAGCTCCAAGTGATCACTCTTGATCCTAGGGTGAAAACATTAGCTAAAATGCTTCTTCGTCTATCATCTAATGAACCTACCCAATCACTGTCCATGAACCCACATAATCTAAAATTGAAAACTTTAGAGTACCAAATTCCATACTCCATAGTTCCAATGATATAATGCAAGACACGCTTTGCTGCTCTATAACAAACCTTTGAAGGTCATTGCATAAACCTGGAAATAACGCCAACAGGAAATGCAATATCAAGTCGAGGTGAGTTAAATAAGTCAAGCCTCTAACCAAACTTTTGAACCTCTTAGCATCTACCATTTCTGCTCTATCTTTATGCTGTAATTTTTTATTAATATTTATAGGTGTAGCTACAGGTTTTCAATTAAGCATGCCAAACTTACTGAGGAGGTCCCTGGCATATTTACTTTATGAATAAAAAAATTCCATCTCCAACTTAATAGACTTCAAGTCCAAGGAAATAATGCAATAAATCGATATCCGACATCTCAAATTCTTTCATCATTTGAGACTTACTCATCCATAAGAGAATTGGAGGAACTAATGTATATGATATCATTAATATAAAGACAAACAATCAAGAAATCATTTTTACCTTCCTTTTTCACATACAAAGTGGGCTCATTCTCACTTCTCATATACCTATTTTTTAAAAAATACCTATCAATCTTGCTATATCAAGCTCATGGAGCCTACTTCAATCCATACAATGCCTTTTTCAACTTGTACACTTTTGTCTCGTCACCCTCCTTTATGAAACCTTCTGGCTACGCTCCATAGATCTCTTCTTGTAGATCTCTATTAAGAAATGCCAACTTGACATCAAAATGATAAATAGGCCATTGTAATTGTGCAGCTAATGCTAGAACAAGCCTCATAGTTTTAAACCAGCTACTGGAGAAAGGGTTTCTTCAAAATTGACACCATATTGTTGCGCATATCCTTTCGCCATAAGATGAGCTTTATGCTTTTTTATGCTTCCATCTGCAGCAAAGTTTGTCTTGAACACCCATTTTAAATTAATTACATTTTTGCCTTCCTGTAAGTTAACCATCTCCCATGTTTTATTCTTTTCAATAGCTTTCATTTCTTCCACCATTGCTTTCTACCATTCTTTTTTTTTAGCCACTTCTCCATAATTTATAAGGTCTGAAATAGTTAGAGCAAACTGATAAGATGCATATTTATCAACCAAGGATTTATACTTCCTTAGTGGTGTCTGATCTGAAGACTCTTCAAGAGTTATGGATGAAGAGTTTCTGCTTGGCGTTGCGAAAGTTGATGAACTTGCTAATTTCGTAAAGAAACAAGCGGGTGAACCCGTAAGAGTTGGCTCTTGTCATTTGTTTGAAGAGATTTCAACTGACATAAGAATCTCTTGTTGCACTTATTCTTCATTCCAATCTCAGATTGCATTTTCATCAAATAGTACATCTCTTCTAATTAAAATCTTGCCACTAAAAGGGTTATATAATGTATATGCTTTAGATTGAGTACAATAACCAATAAAAAGGCATTTTTTAGATTTCTCATTAAACTTTTGACAAACTTGAGAATTTATTAAAGTATAAGCAATACACCCAAAGACTCATAAATGACTTACAGATGGTCTATTTCCATTCCAAGCTTTATATGGTGTTTGATTAATGATAGCACTTGTTTGGTGAGAGATTCAACAAATAGACGGATGTTGCTACAACTTTCGCCTAAAATTGATTTGAAAGTCCCATTGTTTGTAACATGCTTCTTGCCATCTCTACAATGATTCAATTTTTTCTCTCAATGACACCGTTTTGCTTTGGAATACAATGAGTTGTTAACTCCCTATAAATGCCATTTTCTTTGCAAAACAAATTAAATTCTTTGACACTAACTCTCTACCTCTATACGTTGGAAGAACTTTAATGTGATAGCCACTTTAATTTTCAATCATAGCCTTAAATTTTTAGAACTTCTCAAATCCAAAAATAAATGTAGCTCTTGCGACTATAATCATCAGTAAATAGCAAGAAATAATGACTCCCACCTAAGGACTCAGTTTGCATAGGCCACATAAATCTGCATGAATTAATTCTAGACATTTTAAGCTCTCCAAGCTTTTCCAACAAGAAATGGCTTCCTAGTTTGTTTTTCATAAATGCATCCTTCACATAAATCAATAAAGCTAATTTTTGGTAGCCCCTAAACCATACCTTTATCACTTGGCAACTTCAGGCCCTTAATGTTGAGATGCTCATACCTCAAATGCCATAGCTTTGAGTTATCCTTTACACTTGCAGTAAGAGCAAAATTCTCTATGTTAGAAATATCCAATGAAAACATCTTATTTGAATTCATGCGGATATGAACCTTTTGGCTTAATTTCTTATTCCTAATGACATAGGCACTGTTATTAAATAAAATGAAGTATCCACTAGCCATCAATTTTCTAATCCTTAATAAATTGTATCCTAAATCAAGTACAAATCGAACATTGTCCAATACTTTTACTGTATCATCACTAGTGCCAACTCCTACCATGTCTTTATCTTTAACTTGCATCCCATTTTTGTTGTCGAGCTGCACCTTTATCCTTTGTGTCTCATCAAGCTCTTGGAACAAAAATTTGGTGCCCATCATATGGTTTGAACAGTCACTATCTACAAACCATAAATCGCTTAGTTTATGGTTAGTATCAATATAAGCCATAAAAAGCTTGTTTTTTTTTTTTAATTTTCTACTGCAAAATCTATCTTCTGATCTTTGCACCAACAATCAGCTTTTATTTGCCCGTATCCCTTGCAATGATAACATTGAACACCTTTCTTCCTGTTTGCTTGCTCATTGGACTACCTTTGTCTTTCATACCTTTCTCTGCCTCCACCATTACCATGACCATGATTGTGAGATCCTCATCTTTCTCGACCTCTACTTGCTGAATGGTCACTTTCTCCATGTTTGGTGGCTATCTTCTTCACTTGAAATGCCTTCTCTTTATTCTTTTCAAGTGATCTATTAATTCTTAACTCATGAGCTTGAAGAGATCCCATCAGTTCATCAACGGAAAGACCTAACAAATCCTTAGCTTCTTCTATGGCAGCTACCACATGGTTAATTTTGGAATCAAGCTTCTCAATACTTTTGCAATGATCATTTCATCTAAAATTTGCTTACTGTAGGAGCGCATTTGACTGACTATTGCCATTGCTCTTGACAAAAAATCAACTATTGATTCACCATTCTTCATGACTAAAGTTTCAAAGTCCTATCTTAGTGATTGCAATTTCACCATTATGACTATTGAACCACCTTAGAACTCCTTCTGCAAAGTTGACCATGCTTGCTTTGATGTGGTTGCCAGTGTAATTTATGAAAAAAATAGTGTCATGGACTGCTTACTAAAGAACGAACAACGCTTTGGCATTTTTCTTTTTTGTTTCTTTTAGCCTTTCCTCTTTTTCTTTATTGGGTTCTAATATATCAACGAACCCATACTCCACCAAGTCCCATAGCTCTTGTGATTTGAGCAATGTCTTCAACTTGATGCTCCACCACTCATACTTCTCACCACTAAAAATCAATATGAGTGGTTAGAGTAAGAAAACCCAGCTGCTGCCATTGATCTCTCATATATCACTTTTCAAACTAAAAAAAAACACACTCTCTCATGTTTCTCTCAAATACCCAATAAATTCAAGCTTCACGTATTTCTCTCTTTTACCCAAAAGACCAAACTTGGCTCTGATACCAAATTTATTAGGAAAAGACAACACATCCTGATAAAAATAAAATCTTTTATAATTTAATGACTAATTAAAAAAACAACGTGAAGTACCTATATATATAGGCTTACATTGAAACAAACCAAAGCTTTCGGATCATTCAGTCACTAACAAAGGTCTACTACAACCACTAGCATATTATTAGCAACAATACCCACTACATAATTCCACTCCAACCACTAGCATATTATTAGCAGTAATACCTACTACATAATTAATAAAAATAAACATATGTTAGCTATATTAGCTTTAAATTAATCTTAGTTTTGATATAACTAAAACTTAAGCTTAATTAGCTTGTATTTAATTATTTTCAAGATTGGTATTTTTTCGTGAAATATTTTATAAACACCTTGAAAAATACTAGAATGCATTTTAACTCCTTCAAGCACTCAAAATGTGTTTTTAATACATATTTTTATATAAAATATTTTTTAGATAAGTTTTACATGTTTTAAAGTCATGGAAAACCTTTTAATATTGATTTTCATGTGAGTGTATCGAAACACTATGTGTATGCATCGATACAATACTTAGCAGTAGCTGAGTAACCTTAAAATATAGAAATCACCACTCGTGTATCGAGACAGATCATTTTGTATCAATACAGGATTGTTCATATATTGAGACAGATCTTTCTGTATCGATACAGGACTGTTTAACAGTCATATTTTAAATCGTTAAACATAATGTATCGATACCCACTTAATTGAATTGATGCAAAGGAACGGGGAATAATGAAAAATTACATTTTGAAGGCTCCAATGCCTATTTTCCTTCACCAAATGTTCCCAACAGCTATAAACATGATTAAGGGTATAAATAAGCCACTCCAACACCTTCAACAAGAAGAAAAACCAAGAGAATTGTGCTTAAAGTCAAATATTTCATCTTTTCCATCATTTTCACTAAGTAACTCATCTTTGTATAGGATTAATTCTTTTTATTTTTGTATTCTTTATTTTGTATCTTTAGATACATATTTCCTTTAAGCCAAAATTCTTGTAATAACCTAGCCTTTAGAGGTTTTATTTGTTTACAGTCAAATCCTTATAAAAAATGGAGGTTACTACTTAGCCAAAGTTGAGAAAGTTTTTACTTAGCCTTCAAAAATAGTGAGAGAGAGTTCTATCTTAGCCATAAAAGATAAGGGGTAGAAGTTTCTATCTTAGCCTTGAAAGATGAGAGTGTAAAGGTTATACCTTGTCCTTAAAAGGTAGACAATTCAAGTTAATGAATTGTGGAAATCCAAGACAAGTGAAGCTAAGATAGAGGACATAGGCAATTGAGGCCAAAGCTCTCTAAATCATTGAGTTTGCTGCTTTTTACCTTGCCTTTAGTTGTTTATTCACTAACTTGCACTCCAAAGTTTATTGTTTAGATTTTTTAATTTTAGATCTATTTATCATAGTTTTAATTTACCAAAATTTTAAGAAATCAATTCACCCCTTCTTGATTTCATTCACCACTAAAAGGTCTAACAATTGGTATTAGAGCTTGTGTCTTATTCCTATAGTGTTAACATCTTTGAGCAAAGATTCAAAAAAGACCAAGCAAATGGCTAATGGTGATATTTTCAATATGGGCTAAGAAAGACATTCAATCGTGAGGCCTTCTCTCTTCAACGGTGAAGATTACACGTATTGGAAGACAAGGATGAGGCTATTTGTCCAAGGAAATGATTATCAAGTTTGGAAGATAATCATGAAAGGCCCACTCATCCGAGCGAAGATGGTAGGTGATCTTGAAGTTATCAAGGAAGAATGGGAATGGGATGAGAAAGACACTAAGATGGCTCAACTCAATGCCAAGGCCATGCACACACTTTTTTATGCATTAGGCCCCAATAAGTACAATAGGGTGTCTTTGTGTGATAATGCTAAAGAGATATGGGACAAGTTGGCTATCATACATGAAGGGACCAATCAAGTCAAGGAGTCCAAGATAAGCGTGCTCACTTTTGATTATGAGATGTTCAAAATGAAATAGGATAAGAGCATCAAGGACATGTCTAATAGATTCACGAACATTGTAAATGGCTTGAAGGGTCTCAGAAAGGTGTATCCCAACAAGGAGATGGTCAAGAAAAGGTTGAATAGCCTTCCTAAGTCATAGGAAGCTAAAGTGACTACAATTAAAGAGTCAAAAGACCTCAATCTCTTTACCTTAGATGAGCTCATCGGATTGCTCCTCACATACAAAATGGAGATAAATCATGGAAATAAGCAACCAAGAAAAAGTTAAAGTTGCATTGAAGGCTTCCATAAGTAAGGAAGAGGATGATGATGATGAAGATATAGAGATGATCTTATTTGCCAAGAAATTCATGAAGATAGATAAGGGCAAACCATCCCAATCTAAAAAGGTTAACAAGGTGGTGTGCTACAATTACAACGAATCAGGGCATGTCAAATCCGATTGCCTATTATTGAAAAAAAAAAAGAAAAAAAAGGCATTTGTAGCAACTTAGAGCGATAGTGACTTTTCTGATGATGATGACTCCCAGGAAGACCAAATTGGCAACCTTTGTTTCATGGCTCTTGATAAGCCCAAGGTACCTCAAATTCTCCAAATTTAAATTCTTATACATTTGATGAGTTACAAGATGCTTTTGATGATCTCGTAGTTGAGTTTGAGGAAATGAACTCTAAACACAAGAAAATGATTTCAAAATTAAAAGTTGAAAATGATTTATTATTGAAATCAAAACTTGTTTTAGAGAATGAAAACAAAGATTTAAAAAATAATTTTAATGACTCCAAGCTAAGAATTAACATTTTAGAGAAAGCAAATTTTGATTTGAAAAGAAAGATTGAAAGCTTGGAACAAGAAAAGAAAATCATTTTGGATAAATCTTTTCAAGTTTATATGACCAAGTGCTCATATTGCAAGTTTCATGGTCATAATTTGCATACTTGTCCTATCAAAAAAAAGGCACAATTTAAAGTTAGGCAAGTATGGGTTCCTAAGGAAACAAGAAGCTTTGAGACAAACATTCATGGACCCAAAGCAATTTGGGTACCAAAAACCAAGTGAAAGTCTTTTATAGGTGTGTTAGAGCAATAAGGAGCAACACAATATAAATGGATGCTCTAGACACATAAAGAAGTGTGATGGGTAACCTCTAAGCTTTAAAATTTGGATATGTGTATTAGTTATTCATATGGGGATTATTAATGCTTTATTGAATTTAAAAAAATATATATTTGTTTTTAATAAATGGGTTTAATGAAAATTCATGTTTTACATCTTGAGCAATTATGAGCTTAAATGTGCATACATTTAATGTTTTAGTTCTTAATGATAATATATTAAATTGATTTGTGAAATGTTGTTATGAAGCATAATTTAAGAATGATTTATACATAGAAGGTTGATTTTGTTAAACTTCATGCCATAAGTCATTACAAAGCTCTATTGCATGACTAAATTATATGCACATCCTTAGGGGGAGCATTTAGAGCTTGCTTATAAGATATGATGCCATAAACATGCATTAGCAAATTCTTAAGTCTCTTTAATATTTTATATTCAATTATACTTGCATGAGACCTAGGATGTTTGATTATGTTATAAGTTCATGATTTATGGTTCAAACAAGGTTGGTAAACATTGAAAATACTTTTTAAACTTGTGCACATGTGGTTTGAATGAAAATCTTTTAGTTGCATATTGCCTTACTTATGTAACCAAATATGCTAATTCAATCAAACTTGATTTTAAATGTTATTCTAATCCAAACTTTGACTATTCATATGAGCTTCAAATGTTTAAAATCAAAAGTTTGCATTAGAATATAAAATAATGGGTTTTGGAATGCCAAATTGTATATTTTTCTAAGCATTTTTTTTTTTAGAAAACTCAAGGCATGTATCGATACTTAGAGCCCTGTATTGATACAATGAACCAAAACCCAGCTTGTGTTGGTACAATGAACTTTGTATTGATACATCACTATGTGTATCGATACAAAAGCCTCCTATATCGACACAACTAATGAATATGGCCAATTTCATGTTTTTTTTTTGCTCCTAAATGCAAAATTGGTCTCTTTAATAAGTTTTCACTTGAAATCCTTCAATTTTATGATTTCTAAACCTTGATAAACATTGTTTCATAA
>JBBYHM010365711.1:0-19337 GCA_038381775.1 Adansonia rubrostipa | reverse complement strand
GCATTAAAGAAAAAATGAAAAATATAAAAATAAAAACACAAAAAAATGTGTAAATAAATAAAATGGCATGAAAGAGAAAATGTCTTGAAAAAAAAGAGTATGTGCTTTAAACTTGTTAAGAATGGCTCAAAAAATATTTGAAATAATAAAAAGTGTCTATAAGTGAATTAAGCCAAAATATATCCTTCATCCTACCTCTACACTAGTCTTAAATTACAAGCTCAATAAAGTCCTACATAATCTTTGATGAGATGTTGGTCTATATTAGTGGACAAAGGGAGAGAGATGAAAAGCAAACATATGAAACTCTAGTATTAATTCATAGTTTGCATAGACATAAACTTATTCGGATTGCATGCAATGATTTGTAAAAAGATCTTGTACACATTAAGAGTCCATTTGAAGCATTGAGATTTATGATTAAATCAAAACATGAATTTTGAATTATGTTTGTATCTACCTTGAGTTGAGATATTGAGATGACTTTTGAGGACAATTGAGGTAATCATCATTTAAGTACATTCATCTTAATATGTGTTTCATTTTATTTGTTTGATTTTTGTTTCTTTGTTTCGTTTGTTATTATCTTATTGTTTATTTATTGAGATGATTATAGTTGGAATTAACCACGCAAGTGCACATGTCATAAACAACTAATATAGTGATAAAGTAGAGTGTCGATCCCATTAGGAATTGATACTAAATTTGTAAAGTACTAAAATTAAAAAGAACGTAATTTTTTTTCAAATAAATAATTAAACATTATAAATTAAAAGTAAATAATAATTTAAATAATAAATAATAAATAGTAAAAGTCTACGATTGCAATTTCCCTCAATAGTTCATTTGAATAAAACCCTACTCTCTTAACTTTATTAATGACAATGAGTTGTTAACTTAGAGTTCTAATTTATTTATAAGTATCTTTCGATAGTTTTATAAAAATATCTTTCTTAATTAATTTACTATATTTTCATGTAAATTAAATTAAGAAAAACTCATTAAGTTTAGACTCTAATTTGGCGTGTATATTCCCATTGAATATGTAGATCAATTCATCATAATAAATGAGTATGAAACATATATCATTTAATCCAGGTCTAAACACAAAATTCCCTTTCCAAGTTTATTGAGGTTACCAGATCAGTCTAATTGATAATTAAACAATTAGAAGCATTAAGAATAAGATTGAATAAATAACTCAAATATCATTAAATCAAGAAAAGAAAATAAAATAATCCAAATTAAATGTTGAGTTCCATTGCAACTATAGGAAAATAAATTTAATTCACAATAAATAATAAAAATATAGAACCAAGAAGTTTTACTATCATAAATAATACAAAAAAGATAACAAGAGTAAAGGAAAAGAGAAAACTAAGAGTTATCAAGTCCTTAGTCTTCTAGCTTCTCCAAAATCTTTCTAGCTTCTTGAATATTATGGTGGCTTCCTCCTCTTCAAAAAATAGAGAAAAATAAAGCTATAGAGTATCTAGGATATCTCTAAGTCTAATCCTAAGAGTCCGATTTATAGGGAAAACCCTAAAGGTAGAAACTTAGTCTCCTAGTAGCCTGAGCATGTTATTTTTGAAAATTGCCAAACTTAATCACTTTGTTTGATTGAGTTCAATTTACTTTTTGATTAAGTTGCTGCATGTTTGGGAACTCTTTTAGGTTTTGACCTACAAAAATTTGAAAAGTTTTTAAATAACTAAAGTAATTAAAATATAAGAAAGTTAAATACTACTAAATTAAAAACTACTAAAATAAAATAATACTAAAAGAACTACTAAAAACAAATAAAATCTAAATAAAAATCTCTAAAACCGAGCCAAGTTAATCCTAAACTAAAGATTTTGCTAGTCCTCGAGCAAAACAAAAGAAAACAAAGAAACAAACACCTAACAAATCACACTAAATAAAATAGAAACATTACTTAAGATAAATATACTTAAATGATAATTGCCTTAATTTTCCTCAAAAATCATCTCAATATGTCAACTCAAGGTAGATATAAACAAAATTCAAATTCATGCTTTGATTCAGTCATAAATTTCAATGCTTCGAATGGATTTTTGGATTGTGTGTGAATATGATCTTTATACAAATCATTGCATGCAAAGTAAATAAATTTATTCCAATGCAAACTATGAATTAATATTAGATTCTTATATGTTTGCTTTTCATCTCTCTCCACTAATGTAGACCAACACCTCATCAAAGATTAAGTAGGACTTTATTAAGTTTGTTATGCATGGCTATGATAAAGGTAGGATAAAGTATATATTTTGGTTTAATTCACCTATAGATACTTTTCATTACTCTAAATCTTTTGTCAAGCCTTTTATAACACTTTTGAAGCATGTATCCTTTTTTTTGACATTTTCTTTTTATGCCATTTTATTCATTTAACACATTTGTGCATTTTTTTCTTTTCTTTTTTTTTTTATTTTTTTCTTTTATGCTTCACTAATACAACATAATTTAAACATGGCTCATAATGTTTTCTAGAACAATTTCATGCTCATGCCTATGTAGTTAAGGTTTATCATGGTTTTTCTTATTTAGCTAGGGGAAATTAATGTGGCAGTCAAAAGATAAGGATATGTATTAATTAGGATCAAATGAGGGTAACGAAAGACATAAATATATAAAGGTAGGCTTAGAAAGGCTCAAATGATCCAAAGATGGCCTAAATTATCTCTTCAACTCGGTGTGCATAAGATTTGCCATAAGAGATAATCAAACTAATAGACACAAATATATATAGGTAGGCTTAGAAATGCTCAAATAATCCAAAGATGGCCTAAATTATCTCTTCAACTCAGTGTGCATAAGATTTGCCTCAAGAGATAATCAAACCAATTCTAGGCCTCTAGGCAAAATTACAATTTACATCAACATAAATAGTCTTGAAATAAGTAGTACAAATCAATGCAAGAGATCAGGTGCTCAGAATTTTAAAAACCACATTCTAAAAATAAGAAAAATAAAAGAATCTAATCACAAGTCAAATCAAATCATACTTTTCTAAGAATCAAGGTAAATCGTTTAGATAAAGATTTCATCATTATAGGCACTAACATCTCAAACACACTAGACTAGTAAAGTAAAATAGCCCTATCAAGAATATTTTATATTTATAAACCAAGATTGGCATCTAGCAATGCATCATGGCCACCTAATATGCAAAAAGTGTTAAAATGGTTTTGATAAGCCTTTCAGTGTTCAGTATCTTGGTGTAATAAATATCCTTCCACCATATATCCTAGAATTAGCAAGACCATGGTTTAATGTCTAATTTTAGCTCATTCCATATTAGTATGCAACCCCTATGTGTTAACTTCATAATCAATATTACCTTGGCTAAGGACTTTGAGTTAACATGGGCCAAGTACATGTGAGATATGTCTCCTCATATCACTTGGGGTGATAAATCCTCTCTAGACCACTCATTCATCTATCATATGATTCATGTCATGCCTAAAACCACTTTACCTTAGTATCCATCTATTATGGACCCATTCATGATATAATCAAAACATGGCACTCCTTATATGAGATGATCAGGTGTTATAAGTCTAAGATCACTTACACTACTGATTTATGAGAGTATTTTTATAGAAGTTGAGTGAGATACCAAATGGAACTCTTATAATAGGTCATGTTCAATGAACTTGTTATTATAACAAACACTCATATGATGTCCCTAAGTATCTTTATGCTTTAACTTATAAGATCAATTGCATCCATCCTATGCATAGAGGCTTACGCATGCCTCTTTGTGCATTGTCAATGCCCTACCTTAATAATAAGATGACTAAGAAGATTTTAGAAATACATCTTTGATGCATCAGGATCTCATAATTGTAACTCTTTACAATTCCTTTACAAGGCTAATGTGTTTCGCGAGCTTTATCTACATATGATATTTATAACAGTTATACAATTAAATCTTATGGATAAAGAAATACCTTTGTAATATTAAATAAATATAATATTTGATTGCATGAAATCACTAAATGATAATGCCTTACAAGCCATAATGATTGGCTTGTATGGCTAATAGTAACACTTCTATGAGATCAAAGAGTTGCATGCATCAAATGCATAGAGGCTTAGCATATGCTGGTCTTTGTGTATTGTCAATGCCCTGTCTTGACAATATGATGACTAACAATGGTTTTAAGAACATAAGTTTGATGCATAAGGATCTCATCGTTATAATTCATTACTAACTTTGCAAGGCCATTGAGCTTCATGGGCTTCATCTAATTGGTGTTTGCATGATTATCAATCATGCCACTAACATGAAAGAAAACCTTGAATCACTGACATGAGTGATTGATCTGCATTATTAACTATTATCTTATCCAATCCAACTAGCTTTAGGGTATTTAATAACACATGTAAAGGGTTATACTGATACTAGCTTCCAATCAGATTAGGATGATAGTAAAAAAAATTGTAAAATAACTTTATATTTACCTTTAATAATGGTGTAATTAGTTGAAAAGGTTTCAAACAAGCTACAACTTCATACTCAACAACTGAACCGAATACACCACCATAAATTTGGCCATGAAGAAGGTAGTTTAATGGAAAAAATTTACATCAAACTTGGTGTGGTTCTAAGCATCATTGATCCAGTATCATTTTACTATGATAACATGAAGCCATAATGGAAAGTAAGGAACCATGGTCTTGTCATAAATCCAAACATGCATTATGGTGATGTCATGTCATTAGAGATATTATTGAGGCACGTGATATTAATATAGAACAAGTACCCACCGAAGAAAACTTAGTTGGTCCTTTCACTAAAGTTTTGTCCCAGCAGAAACATGTCATCATTTGGAGGGCATAGGGGTTAGACATATGGATGATTAGCTTTAGTGCTACTAGAAGGTTGTTAAAGTAAGCCTTGTAAGCCAATCATTATGGCTTATAAGGCATTAGCATTTAGTGATTTCATGTAATTTAAGATTATATTTTATTAATGGTATAGAGATATTTCTTTATCCATAAAAAGTTATTTAATAATGGTTATAAATATCTTACATAGACAAAGCCTATAAAACACATTGGCTTTACAAAGAAATTATAATGAGTTATAATTATGAGATCCCTATGCATCAAAGCTTTGTTTCTAAAATCATTCCTGGTCATTATATTGCCAAGACAAGGCATTGACAATGCACAAAGACTGGCATATGTAAGCTTCCATGTATGTAATGCATCCAATTAATCTCACAAGTTGAAGTATAAAAATACTTTAAGACATCATATAGGCATTTTTTATGGCAACAAGTAACATGACCTACTATAGGAGTTCAATTTGGTATTTCACTCAAGAGTCTATGGAAATACTTTCATGTTTCAGTAGTGTAAGTGATCCTTAGATTTGTGACACTAGTTTATCTCATATAAAGAGTGTCATGCTTTGATTCCATCACAAACGGGTCTATAATAGATGGATGCTTGTTGTAATGTTGTTTTGGGTATGGCATAAATCACATGGTAAGAGAATTAGTGGTTTAGAGAGGATTCATCACCCCAAGTGGTATAAAGGGACATATCTCACATGTACCTATTCCATGTTAACTCAAAATCCTTAGCTAAGGCAAGACTGATTATGGAATTATCACATAGGGGTTGCATACTAATACGGAATAGGCCAAGAGTCAACATTAAACCATGTTTTTGCTGATTTTTGGGTATATGATGAAATGATATTTATTGCACTGAGATACAAGCATTAAATGACTAGTTAAAACCATATTAACACTCTCCATAAGTGACCATAATGTATTGCTAGATGCAAATCACATATATAAATATAAAATATTCTTTATTAAGATATTTTATATCTATTGCCAATATGATTAGAGCCTAATAGGTCATGCATTTGAGGGTGATTAGTAGAAATTAAATTAAGATTACGCTTATATGTCTAATTCAAGTAATAGTTACTTAGGCCTAATTTGAATAAGTTCATATGGGCTAGAGGCAAAATTGTAATTTATCAAAAATTAAAATTTTAAACCTTAGATTATAAACCTATGATTGTCGTGCCTCATAATGAAAGAGAGGCTTCAAAATTTAGCCAAGAAGCTTAGAAAAACTTGATTTACAATTTCATAGAATCCCTCAGGGAGATGGTGCATTCCTGGTTCTTTAAGAGGAAAATAGTTTCTTTTCCTTGTTCTTTGATTGTTAAATCAAAGCCTTCAAAGTGTAAGGGAAGATTTATTGAAATCTAAACTACTAGCATAGCTCTCAACAAAAAAGTCTTTTCATTATTGTAGGTTTTCTAGGAGATTCGTATGGATAACCGTTAGAGACTGGATGCTTGGACAGGTTTGGTTTAGGATAATAGGGCTCGATGCACGTGTTCTTGGATCATGGAATTGTAAAAAACTTCTCAAAGTTGAAGTATGCTTGAATCTTGAATAGTTCTTTAGGTTTCTTGACCTTCAAAATAAATCAAGATCATACAATACGATCTTTTTTATAGAGTATTAGCTTATTTGAACTCTGTTGCCATGTTCATAAATTATTTCATAAATTTTTGTAGTTGATTACTTGCTATCCCAAGACTTTCTACAATTAAAGCTTTAGTTTCATGAGAAAAGCTTTTTTTTCACCATTTTCCTTAGAATCAAAGTTTGTTCCCCAAATAAGACGAGCATGGATTCTTATAACAATACACACATTCTTTTCTTTAGGATAAATGATATTGATGCTTTGGTTTCATAAGAAAAATATTTTTCCATGATTTTTTTTAGAATCAAAGTTCGTTCCCCAAATGAGTCGAATATGGATTCTCATAAAAACTTCTATTCCTTTCATGATTAGGCACCATAAACACATTGTTTTCATTGGGATACATGATATTGGTGTATTGGTTTTGCAAGAAAAAATTACTTTGAAAAGTTTAGATACTAAAAAACAAACTTTAGTATTTAAGGGGTAAAATGGTCATTTTGGTCATTTTTAAAGTTTTGTAATATTCCTATGGTCTTCGTAAGGGTATAGAAATTTTCATTACTTTTCGTATTCTCTTTGTTTTTCGTAAGGTGTGAAATGAAATTTTTAAAAAGGGTAGGGGCTTAATTGTAATTCTTGCATTTTAAGTCGATTCTAGAACTTTAATTTCCTTATTTATGATAAATTCATCATTTCATGATCATTCTAGTGTTCGTTAGAGTACTAGGATACTTTCACGTTGAAGGTATACCTTAAGGGCATTTTGGTAATTTTATCAAAATTGAGTCCTTGATAGTAATTGTGCCACAAGCGCATATTTAGGATAGTTTTGTCATTCCATCATCATATTAGTGTCCATTAGGATACCGAGATACTTTCATATCAAAGGTATACCCTCAAGGCATTTTGGTAATTTCTTTTGAGTCGAGTCTTACGTAAGCACTAGGAGACTTTTAGGCTAAAGATGCATATTTAGGATAGGTTCACATTTTTATTATCATTTTTGAGTCCTTAGGATAACCGGGATACTTTCATCTCGAAGATATACCTCAAAGACATTTTATTATTTTAGATTAAAACCAAGTCCTATATGTTTACTGGGATATTATATCGAAAGTACACATTAGGAATAGGTTCATCATATTGACTATTCTTAGGTCCTAAGGTAAATAATTTTCATAAAATCGGATAAATTTTTAAAATGAAGGCAATTTCTCATAATTAAATTAATACGTGGAGTTTCTACTAGAATATGTGAGGGTTCTGTAGATTATTTTAATAACGAGACATCTTTTTCAAAATGAAAGTAAGGATTTTTCAATTTTTATAAAAATAAAACCTTTTGTTTTTCACAGGTTTTCCAACGGGGTACAAAAGAGAATGATAAAAAGCTTTCATGTCCTCTTGGTCCTCCAAAAGGATGTGAATGACATCATGATTTCTAAAAATAATAAAACTTGGCTTTTCTCAGAATAATAAATTTGCTTAATAAAATATTATGGAAATTATAATTAAATATTTAATATTGAAACCAAATAAAAAATTAAACCAAATAAAAACTTGGCTTTGATCTCTAGTATCAACATAGACCTCAGGTTTTGTTTAGGGGTTTTGTAACCCTCAAAACATAAACTCCAATAAGTGACTAATTTCACTTAATAAATAAATCGGTGGCAATGCAAAACTAAATAGTCATTTCATAATGACTATTTAAAGTTAAGTCAAGTCAAGTCAGCGATTCATCTCGATAACTCAGTCCCCAAGTATGAAAAATAAAGAATAATAAAATAACAACGATATATCCCCTAAAATAAAAGAAAATAATGATATTCAGATATATAGGAGTAATAGGTACACTCATCATTTTTAAGTCGGATTGATTAGGATTCGGATCCAAGCCATGTTACGATAGCTTGGCAACTCTACTGGGGACAAGTTAGAGAGTTAGGCCTAAAATTAATTATGTGCTAAATAAATTTTGATTAATTTAATTTCAATAAATATTTAATTATAATGCTCGATATTTAAATTTTTTTTTGCCTTAATACATTTTTGTGTTTCTTTAAGGATTTAGCATAGGGTTCTATTTTAATGACATTTTACAAGAAAGGTTTGTTTATCCCTTCACACACACTGAGCACATGTGTAACTAGTTTCTCTTTCAGATCTCTAAAAAGGGCGTAGATACCTAATATTTTAGGAAAGGGTGAAGTAGCTCTGCCTTATGAGGTGTTAGCCTCTGTATGGGCTGGTAAAAAACCTACCAGTTGTAAATTCCTATGCCTACCCGAGGTGTTAGCCTCATTATGGGCACGGAAGATACTCCCACTCAGATTGAACCTTTCTCGACATAAACTTGCAATGGGTAAGGATAGGGTACCTCGTTAGTCTGTTCCAAGCTCGGGGAGCAATTCAAAAACTGATTTAAAGGTCTGACCTAAACGTCATAGAGTGAACCTTAGCGACCTCCTAGTTAAAACCATGCCTTATTCTAGACATCATAGAAAAATTAAAAACACATGAAGGGACAAATATATCTTTCTCTCCTTTTCTTTTACTTGATTATTGTGTTTATTTAGATAATATTTTTGTTGTATTATTTTTTCATGTTAAATTTTATCATTTTTTGGATTTATTATTTTTCGTGGATACTACCTTATTTGTTCTTTTTTTTTTGTGCATTTCTAATTTGCATATAGGGATGCTTCTTTTAGATTTGAATTTCATTTCAATTTAATTTCCATTAGACTTTATGGGTAAACAAGCATACATAGTGGTTATTTCCAAGACATTTGAGGAGGTTTGTATCGAGTCAGAGTCAAATAAGAAAGAATAGGGGGGACTATATACCAAAGGATTTTATGTCAAAACTGTCGAAAATCATATATTTGGATCTCCTGCAGAATAATTTGTCAGAGTTGGTTGATAGATGGAATAGTTGGGGTAATGCAAAGTAGGCTCAATTCATAGAAAAATATGAAAATATTGCCCTTTTACTTAGAATACCAATGGATGAACAATTGGTCCATGCTTTAATTGAGTTCAAGGATCCTTCTTGTAAGTGCTTCTAATTTAATCCACATAATATGACTTCAACAATAGAGGAGATTCATTTTTGCTTAGGTTAAGGCTTTTGGACTACAGACCTATCTATTGTAAGAAGCGTAATCCGACAGATCTCCCAAAGAAATTGGGATAGATTCTCGATTTACTACTCTAGTCAGTACTTCACCATGTCGAGCAGAAAGGCAGTGAAGTTATCTCATGGCAGTTTCTAAAAGAATACATCAGAAAGCACTCAGATATAGAAAGAGCCCTAGATGCATTTACCTTGGCTATATATGGATTAGCATTCTTTCCAAGGATGCTTAGGCATGTTAAAGTAGTCATTATGGATCCTTTTGATCAATTAAAGAGGAACGTGCATCCTACTCCTGCCATTCTAGTGAAAATCATCTAAGTGCTCAACGCGTGTGGGAAATCATGATGAGGCAGGTTTTTTGGAAGTGCATTATTACTTGACATTTAAGCTCGAAGTCATTTCTTAGGTGAGGGTGCTAATAAAGTTAAGCCATACTTTTCACATTTCATTCCTCTTCAACAATTTGTCAAAAACATTAGCTTAAGTTGGGAAAAAATGAATGGGTGGAAACATTAAAAAATTTGGCCCCTGAAGATATAACATGGCAGGGCCCTTGGTTTGCACCTAAACCTTTTCTGTATTGGTGTGGTCACCTACTTTTTATGCCTTTGCTCGTTTGTGAGGCACAGTGGGATATGCACTACTTTGGGTTCATCAACAGTATAGATCTTAGCAATTTATTCCCATGACTTCTGAATTGGCTAGCATGGATTTAGGCTTTTGTGGAAAAGGTTAGAAGAATTCACTTCAGTCAATGACCTTAAAGTAAAGAGAAAGATACGAATCAAGGTTAGCACTTACATGAACCAAACTACTTCTAGATATGATGTGTGAAGATATATTCAAGGATGCAATTTGATCATCTCGGGTATAAATGGAGTTAATCCTCAAGTATCTATATGACCAAAACCCCCTTATACCTTCTAAAGTAGAATTAATAGAAGTAATAGAAAGAGATCGAAAAAGATTGGTTGCTAAAAACCAAGCTCTTTAGGAGGAAGTCATGTATTTAAAAATGAAAATGGAAGCTAAGGAAAAAGACATCTAAAAAATGGAAGAATAGTATAATTTAATGAAGTAGCATTAGATGGAACAAAACAAGAAGATGAAACTTACTGACATATCTAGGAGTTCTAGTAAATCTTCCAATTAGTTAGCTGAAGAAATGCATAAATTTTGTGAAGAACTAGGGGTATGGAAAGCTAAAGCCTTAAAGGGAGAAGCCAAAGTAGCCATGTTTGAAGGGGAGCAAAAGGCACATACTAACACTCGTATTCAGTTAAAAAGATCTATAGAGAGGAATAACCAGCTTAGCATCATGCTTGGTGAAAAATAGGCAAGAATGTCTAGATTGCTTCAAGAGGGAGAAATTCTTGCCATGACTATTAAAGAGATGAGACTAGTGTTACTTTAGCGAGAACATGATATTGATGTTTGGGCTTAAGCCTATTAGGAAAATATATGTGCATTAGGATAATAAGCTATGCTAAGTCAAGAATGAATGCCAAAAATGGAAAGTCAATTCTCTTGGTCAATAGTTTTACATTGATCACCTCATGAAGCAGATTCACTTGGCAGTCATCTAAGCAAGAAATATGGTGGAAAGAATCCATGTGTTAAGGAGTCAAATTAATCCAATTGGTGAATTTGGTCCCATTGTACTTAAGCTTTTAGAGCAAGCATAACAGAAGTATGGCCAGATTTGAACTTTCCTTGGATGTAATCCAAATATAATTGACAATGTGTAACCCTTTATAAAGTTAATGAAAATTTAGGAGTTTAGAATTTTCTACTAAAGCAAGCATTCCTACAATTGCATTTATACATTCACATCATGCATTTATACATACATACATCATACACATATATATACGCTTTCATACATTCACTAATAAATTTATAATTTAATAAAATTTGGAATCCTCCTTGTAAGGTTTCAAACACTGCAAATCAAGAGAGATACACCGGACAACGATTCGCTCATTGCTATTACACTAAATCTAGATCAAAGAAATGGCTGAGAATCAATTAGCGAGACTAGAAAGGCTCAAAGAAAGTTAATGTCAGTCTCAGGGAGACTATGATCAAGAGCCAGGAGGAAATGCAAGCTCATAACAAGATTGATGGAGTTGCTTATGGCAAGAGAGTCAGTATGCTAGCCTGAAAGTATTGTTGCCATTCCTGCTGGGACATCCAAAGGAATACAACTTGAGACATAACTAGCCAATACTTAAAAACTTAAACTCCAAATATGCTAAACACAAAACAAAATGTCCTTGGAGCTACACTACCTCCAGTTATTATTATCAACCCTAATGTTCTCTCACAAGGAATAGATACAAGAGCTACCCTTACACGATAAAAGTTAATAACTCCAACTATTAAAGAAGAAGAAGAAGAAAAACAAAAGGAAAAAGGCAAAACTGAATCAAAAATTGAGAAAAAAAATTACAATTACTGGAAAAGAGACTCAAAGCCATAGAGATAAATGAGCTCTATACTAGTGTGGATGTTGAAGACATTAGTTTGGTTTTTGATTTGGTCTTGCCACCAAAATTCAAAATGCTTGAGTTTGAGAAATATAAGGGCACCACTTTTCCACAAGCTTATATCAGGATGTTTATCCAAAAAATAGTAGGTTATCCATATGATGACAAGCTTTTCATCCACTATTTCTAAGAAAGTTTGATTGGGTTAGTGTTAAATTAGTATAATGGTTTAACCCATAATCAAATCCAATGCTAGTCAAATCCAGCCAACATATTTTTGCAACAATGAAGCACATGGCTGAATAGGCTCTTGATAGATTAACCGTTCAAAATATGGAGAAGAAGTATACAAAGTCTTTTAAAGAATACAGCCAAAAGTGGAGAGACATGGCTTTCCAAGTACAACCTCCTTTAACTAAGAAAGAAACAACCCTTTTGTTCGTAGGTACTTTACATCCTCTGTATTATGATAAGTTGGTAGGGAATACAACTATGAATTTCTCTGATCTTATCATTTCCGAAGAAATGATTAAAGCTACCATTAAGGCAAGAAAGATCGCGACAGGTGAATCTTCCATTGCAAAGAATACTAGATCAGTTAAAAAGAATAAAGAAACTTCATCCATCAATTATGCTAGCCAACCATTTTGCTAGAAATCTTGTCTCTTTCACCAGAACCAAAGTCACTAATCTTAAAACACCCTTTCTTTTAACATACCTCAACCTTCTACCTTATTGATGCCATAGACCACTACCCCGAGTCATTCTCAATATCGAATCCTGACTAATCCAAATCAATCAAGTTGAAGAAACATCTAATCTAGACCTTGTCATAAGCCTCTTCCTTCTTCCTATAAAGAAATATTTGATAAGCTTTTAAAGGCTCGATTAGTGGCTTAACTCTTTGCAAAAGCGTACAAGGGTAACTTACTTAGCTAGTACAACTCGAATGCCTACTGTGAATATCAGCAGTAGCATGCCATCCAATCGAACACTATACTACTTTTAAAAATAAGGCTATAGTCTTATCAAAAGAAGAGGTTTTAATTTGATACTACCCTAACCTAATGTAATGGTAAACCCTCCACCTAACTATCACGAGTCAGAGGTTAATGCTTTGATTGCCGAAAAAGAGCATTAGGTGAAAAAGATGTCTAAAAGGTTAAAACCCTAATGGAAAAAGTTTAGGCTATTTTAACTGAAAGCAGAATCATGAATATATATAAATTGCCAATCAAAGCTTGGCATAAACTTTCACAAGTTTCATGCTGTTCAAGGGCATAATTTACAAAAACTGTTTACATTTTTTTGGCTCTAATTCAAAAAATGATGGATAATGGTGAAATTGAATTTTATATAGAAATCACTAAACAAAAAGAAAAGTCAGTTAATATGGCTGATAAAGGGTTATCAAAACTGCCCTATTGGGTTAGTTGTCCATTAGTCATTGATTGTAATCAACCAAAGCTCATGTTTTCCAAGAATGAAACTATTCTAAAGCTCATTACTTAAACTCCTAGACCTTTTTCTTATAGGGACAATAAACAAGTGCCCTAAAGATATGATGTTGGAGTGGTAACTCTAAAAGCTTTGGCAAGTCAATTAGCAGTGATTGATATTACTGGGATCGATCATGTAACTCGAAGTGGACGTGTCTACAACCTAAAAACTAGTGAAGCTATTGTTAGGTCAAGAACAAAAAAGCAAATGACTAAAAAAGCAATAACTATTAAAGAAAGTCTTGTGGAAATGTAGGAACCTATCAAAGAAAAAGATGTTGCTAAGTTTTTGAAATTCATAAAGCATAATGAGTATAGCATCATGGATCAGTTAAAATAGTAGCTAGCAAAAATTTTTATGTTGGCATTATTGTTCAGTTCTGAGACTCATAGAAAAGCTTTGTTAAAGTTACTTGATTAAGCTTATGTCCCATAAGACATTTCAATCAATAAACTTGACCGTCTGGTCAATAATATTGTTACTGATAACGATGAAATTTCACTAAGTGCAACTACTTCCACTAAAGCTCTCATATTATGACTAACTGTAATAAGACTATACTTTCTAAAGTGCTTATTGACACTGGTTCAGGTTTGAATATCATGCTATGGATTACTTTGTCTCGATTACTAGTAGATTACAGTTAACTTAAGCACAGTCAAACAGTGGTTAAAGCTTTTGATAGGACCATGAGAAAAATCAAAAGAATAATTTTAGTTCCCTTAATTATCGGCTCATGCCCTTTTGAAGTTGAATTTCATGTATTAGATATTACCCCTACATACAACTGTCTCTTGGCATGACCTTAGATACACTCTGCCAATGCTGTACCATCTTTCCTTGATCGAAAAGTCAAGTTTATAGTTGATGATAAGTTGGTCAGCATATTTGAAGAAGGAGACAAAATTACCTTGACTTTTACTGATGTTCTCTACATTGAAGTAAATATCGATGCAAAGGAATGCTCATTTAGAGCATTTAAGGTTGTCAATATTGCGTTCATTGTCTTGGGATCTCCACTTTTAAAGCCTCATCTTTCCAAAAGCACTCATATGGGTTTAAAGTTCACAGTGGGAAGAGGTGCCCAAGCAAAAAAAGGGCTCGACAAATGCCAAAAAGGGATAAGTCGATCTATCCAAATGGTCAACAAAAGAGATAGGTATGGATTAGACTACAACCTCGAAGGAAACCAAAAAAGAAAGATTAAAAGAGAGCTAAAGGAAATAACTTGAATCAATATTTAGTTTTTTATCCTTCTTTGAAGAAAACCTTTTGCTATGTAGGAATTATCAATCTTGCTACTAAAAGAACATAAACAAGCAATCGTATGATAGCGATCATTCTAAGTTTTGAGAATTTTCAAGTGAATGCAATGTAGTCAAATGATGAAGAGCTTAGGAATAATCATGGAATTCATCCCTGCCCTCCCGGATATGTCTAGACAAATTATATTGTTACTGAGAGAACTATAGTATCTAAGCTTAATCCAAAGTAATTCCAAGAACTCACCTTATTTGTTTTGGCAAAAAAATTATGAGGATCTTTTTCTAAAAGGCATGAAAATGTCATGTCATCATTGTTAGAAATGAAATGAATGAACTTTTCATGTATATTCAATCTTTTTCACATCCATATTCTTTTTCACTTCTATATACTCATATATGAGTTACCCTATATTTTCTTGTCTACTTATTTTTGTTTTGTTTACTTTTATAGATATATTAATAAAAAAGAGGATTACCTCTTTTAGGATTCAAAAGTTAATTTTGAATAGTCCATTTGTTCAAATGAGGATATCTCAAAGAAAATTTCAATGATTGCACTCTGTCGCCTGATTTATTAAAATTAATTAAGTAGAAAGATAAACACATAATGCCTCATGAAGAGCCCATGGAAGTTATAAACGTAGGGGATGAGGATGATAAAAAAAAAGTCAGAATTAGAATTGTTATCACATCTGCCACTAAAGTAGAATTGATAAATCTGCTTTAAGAATTCCATGATGTTTTTGCATGGTTATATCAAGATACACCAGGCTTAGACCCAAAAATAGTGGTCCATAAGCTACCTTTAAAACTAGGATGCAAGCCAGTCTAGCAGAAATTGAAAAGGATAAAGCTGAAAATACTGTTAAAAATTAAAAAAAAAAGTGAAAAAAATTGATGCTATGTTTCTTGAAGTGGTGAAGTATCCAAAATGGTTGCTAACATTGTCCCGATTTCTAAGAAAGATGGGAAAGTTAAAATGTGTGTAGACTATCAGGATCGAATCAAGTAATCCTAAAAGATAATTTTGCTCTCTCATATTGACACATTGGTTGATAACACTGCAAAGAATTATCTATTTTCTTTCATGGATGAATTTTTGAGTTATAACCATATGAAAATAGCACCCAAAGACATGGAGAAGACAACATTTGTCACTGTTTAGGGCACTTTTTATTATAAAGGGATGTCCTTCGGGCTAAAAAATATAAGGGTGACTTATCAAGGGGAAATGGTCACTTTATTCCATGATATGATGCATAAAGAAATTGAAGTATATGTTGATGACATGATTGCCAAGTTTCCACAAGAAGAAAGGCATGCCACAGATCTGCGAAAATTGTTCAAAAAGCTTAGAAAATATCAATTAAAGATAAACCTGACAAAATGTACTTTCAGTGCAAGATTAAAAAAGTTATTAGGCTTTATTATAAGCAAAAAGGGGATTAAGGTTGATCCTAATAAAATTAGAAACATTCAAGGCTTGTGCCCTCACCAATGAAAAAACGAGTAAAAAGCTTCCTTAGAAGATTAAACTACACTGCCTATTTCATTTCCTAACTCACAAATAAATTTGATCCAATCTTTCAGTTTCCCTAAAAACATAACCTAGAAGAATGAGATAAAAATTGCCAAATGGCATTTGAAAAGGTGAAACAATATTTGGCAAATCCTTTAGTCCTCGTACCACTAGTCCTAATGTGTCCATTCAAATTGTACCTTCAGTGTTTGAATGATCAATGGGATGTGTGCTGAGGTAACATGTGAGACTAGTAAGAAAGAAAGGGTAATTTATTACCTTACAAGAAATTTTTGGATTATGAGGTAAATTATTCTCAAATAGAGAAAATATGTTATGCCCTAGTTTAGACTACCAAAAAGCTCAGGTAATATATGCTATATCATACTACTTGGTTGATCACAAAAATCAATCCGATCAAGTATAGTTTTAAAGCTCTAGCATTATCTGGAAGAATAGTAAGATGGCAAGTCCTATTATCAGAATATGATATAGTTTATGTTGGCCAAAAACCAAATAAAGGAAATGCTATTGTCGAATTCCTAGCAAGCCAAGCCCTTAATGATTATCAACTATTAGACTTTGATTTTCTTGACAAATATTTGATGAATGTTTCTGTTGAAAAAGAGGGTGATTGAACAGAGCAACTAGAATGGAAAATATGGGACCTCAAATGCTCTAAGTCATGTAATTAGAGTAATTTTCATCTCCCTACAAGAAGATTACTATCCTTTTACTGCTAAGTTAGATTTTGATTGCACAAATAATGTGGCAAAATATAAAGCATGTCTCATGGGACTTCATGCAGCCATTGAGGGAAATGTTTAAGTGTCGAAGGTCTATGAGGATTTAGCCTTGGTGATTTATCAAATACATGGGGAATAGGAAACTCAGGATTCGAGGTTAGCCCAATATAAAAAGTTGATTCTTGAATTGTTACAAGAGTTTGAGAAGGTGGATTTTATTCATTTGCCTAAAGATGAAAATCAAATGGTAGATGCTCTTGCCACCCTTGCCTAGATGTTTAAGGTGAATAAAAAAGAAAAAGATGAGCTTGTATGAGTCTCCTGCATATTGTCACAATGTTGAAGCTAAATTAGATGGCCATCCATGGTATTATGATACTAAAAGGTATCTAAAAAAATTAAGAATATCTAGACATTGCCTCTGAAAATGACAAAAAAACCTTAAGAAGATTAGCAATAAGCTTCATTTTGGATGACGAGATCGTTTACAAGAAACACTATGATTAGACATTTGCATGGATGATCTTGAGGAACAAAGAATTTTGGAAGAAGTACACAAAAGAGTTTGTGGAATTCATGCTAATGGGCATAAAATTGGGAGACAAATTATGAGATTGGGCTATTTTTGGATGACTATGGAAGGAGATTATATTAAGTATGCCCAAAAATGTCATAAATGCCAAGTCTATGTAGATAAGATTCATGTGCTGTCTTTGCCACTGCATGTCATAACTACTCCATGGCCCTTTTCTATATGGGGTATAGATGTTATTAGGCCTTTTTCTAAATCACCATCATTTTATCTTGGTGGCTCAAGACTATTTCACTGAATTGGTTGAAGCTGCTTCTTATGCAAATATGATAAAATCCATAGTGATAAAATTTTTTAAGACCAATATCATTTCTCGATTTAGAATATCTGGGAGATTATAGCAGACAATGCCTTTAACTTGAATAATAAAATGATGATAGAGGTGTGTACCTAACTTAAGATCTTTCACCATAATTTAGTAACATACCATCCAATGATGAATTGAGGAGTGGAAGTGGCAGTAAAATTATTAGGTAGCTTATGGCAAAGATGATGGAGACTTATAAAGATTGGCATGAAAAACTCCCTTTTGCACTTTTAGCAAATAGAACTTCAGTGCGAACCTTTACTGGGGCAATGCCTTACTCCTTGGTATATGGCACATAAGTCTTTTAGCCAATTAAGGTTGAAATCCCTTTACTTTAGGTATTGATGGAGACTAAATTGCAGGTAGCTGAGTGGGCTCGAGATTGTTATGAACAGTTAAACTTTATTAAAAAGAAGATGTTGTAAGCAATACAGCATAGGTGAATGTATCAAAAGAGAATGATGAGAGCCCTTGATAAGAAACTCCATCTGAGACAATTTCATGAAGGAGAGTTAGTATCAAAGAAAATCCTTCCTGGCCAAAAATATCCATGCAATAAATGGCCTCTGAATTGGGGGGGACCTTATATGGTCCAAAAGGCATTTTTTGGCAGGAAATTAATTTTGATAGAAATGGATGGGCACACTCTACCTAATCCTATCAATATTGATAACGTAAAGAAATATTATGCCTAAAAGGTAATTTTCAAAATAAATAAAATAAAATAATAAATAAATAAAAGAAAAAAAAAAGAAATAATGGTGTTAAAAGGGGGAGACTTCACGTTGAAAACCTAGAAAGAGCAGCTGGGGGGCAAAAGAATATGTGAAGCGAAATTCATTAAAAGCTTAAGACCAATAAGGAAGGCATTGTGCAATCGAAGAGATCTTCAAAGAGATTTATCCATGTAAGAGCAGTATTTTGTTTAAGAAAGACTTTTGAGGAATTGCATGAAAGATTCCAACTAGTTGAATAAAACCCAATTTTGTATATACTCTTACTAGAAAACTTAAAATTGTATTATTTCCCTTTATTCAAATATAACTACACATTTTTATTCACACATTGGTCACTCTTTTATTCATATCTTTGTCATTTTCATTTGTATCTTTGCCAATTTTACCTTTGTCATGTGCATATATTTCTAATAAATTATGATTAACATCTTAGAAATAAATAACAAAAGGATTTATTTACATTACTTTGGATTGAGGTTAAACATTAGATGGACATTAGTTACTATTTCAATTCTTTGGACATTCTAAAAAAAAATCAATTAATAACATGG
>JBBYHM010365681.1:0-19345 GCA_038381775.1 Adansonia rubrostipa | reverse complement strand
ATTTTCACTAAGTAGTTCATCTTTGTATAGGATTAATTCTTCCTATTTTTGTATTCTTCATTTTGTATCTTTAGATAAATATTTTCTTTGAGCTAAAATTCTTGCAAACACATAACCTTTAGAGGTTTTATTTGTTTACACTCAAATCCTTGCAAAAAAGAGAGGTTCCTACTTAGCCATTCAAAAGTAGAGAAGGTTTCTACATAGCCTTCAAAAATAGTAAGAAAAGGTTCTATCTTAGCCACAAAAGATAGGGGTTAAAGGTTTCTATCTTACCCTTGAAATATAAAGAGTGTAAAGGTTATACCTTATCCTTAAAAGGTAGACAATTAAAGTTAGTGAATTATGAAAATCCGAGGCAAGTGAGGTCGAGGCAGAAGACATAGGCAATTAAGGCTGAACCTCTCTAAATCTTTGAGTTAGCTTCTTTTTCCCTTATCTTTAATTGTTTGTTTCTATTCATTAACTTGCACTCCAAAGTTTATTGTTTAGATTTCTTAATTTTAGTTATCAAAGTTTTAATTTACTAAAATTTTATGAAATCAATTCACCCCCTCTTGATTTCATTCACCACTAAAAGGTCTAACAATTAGTATCAGAGCTTCTATCTCAATCCTATAGGCTTAACATCCTTAAGCAAAGATCCGCAAAAAACCAAGCAAATGGCTAGTGGTGATATTTTCGGTATGGGCCAAGAAGGACATTCAATAGTAAGGCCTCTTCTCTTCAACGGTGATGATTACGCATATTGGAAGATAAGAATAAGGCTATTTGTCTAAACAAATAATTATTAACTTTGGAAGATAATTATGAAAGGCCCACTTATCATAACGAAGATGGTAGGTGATCTTGAACTTCCTAAGGAAGAGTAGGAATGGGATGAGAAAGACACTAAGATGGCTCAACTCAATGCCAAGGCCATGCACACACTTTTTTGTGCCTTAGGCCCCAATGAATATAATAGAGTGTTTTTGTGTGATAATGCCAAAGAGATGGGATAAGTTGGCTATCACACATAAAGGGACCAATCAAGTCAAGGAGTCCAAGATAAGCATGCTCACTCTTGATTAATAGATGTTCAAAATAAAACCAGAGGAGAGCATCAAGGAGAAGTCCGATAGATTCATGGACATTGTAAATAGCTTGAAGGGTCTTGGAAAGGTGTATCCCAACAAAGAGTTGGTCAGGAAAATGTTGAATAGCCTTCTTAAGTCATGGGAAGCTAAAGTGACTGCAATTGAGGAGTCAAAAAACCTCAATCTCCTTGCCTTAGATGAGCTCATTGGATCACTTCTCATATACAAAATGAAGATAAATCATGGAAAGAAGCATTCAAGAAAAGTTAGAGTTGCATTGAAGGCTTCCATGATGAGAAAGAGGATGATGATAATGAAGATGGTGAAGATATGGAGATGATCATATTTGCCAAGAAATTCAAGAAATTCATGAAGATAGATAAGGGCCAACCAACCCAATATAAAAAGTTTAATAAGGTGGTATGCTACAATTGCAACAAATCGGGGCACGTCAAATCCGATTACCCATTATTGAAAAAGAAAAAAAAATGGCATTTGTAGCAACTTGAAGCGATAATGACTCTTTCGATGATGATGACTCCAAGGAAGACCAAATTGGCAACCTTTATTTCATGGCTCTTGATGTGCCCAAGGGAACCTCAAATTCTGTAAATTTAAATTCCTATACATTTGATGAGTTACAAGATGCTTTTGATGATTTTGTAATTGAGTTTAAGGAAATAAACTCTAAACACAAGAAAATGATCTCAAAATTAAAAGTTGAAAATGATTTATTATTGAAATCAAAACTTGTTTTAGAGAATGAAAACAAAGATTTGAAAAGTGATTTTAATGACTCCAAGCTAATAATTAATTTTTTAAAGAAACCTAATTTTGTTTTGAAAAGAAAGATTGAAAGCTTAGAATAAGAAAAGAAAATCATTTTTGACAAATCTTTTCACGTTTACATGACCAAGTGCTCTCATTGCAATTTCATGGCATAATTTGCATACTTGTCCTATCAAGAAAAAGACACAATTTAAAGTTAGGTAAGCATGGGTTCCTAAGGGAATAAGAGGCTTTGAGACTAACATTCATGGACCTAAAGCAATTTGGGTGCCACAAACCATGTGAAAGTCTCTTATAGGTGTGTTAGAGCAATAAGAAGCAACACAATACAAATGGATGCTCTAGACACATTAAGAAGTGTGATGGGTAACCTCTAAGCTTTAAAATTTTGATATGTGTATTGGTTATTCATGTTGTGATTATCAATTCTTTAGTGAATTTTTTAAAAATGTTTTTAATGCAAAATTGTTTAATGAAAATTCATATCTTACATTTTGAGCCACTATGAGCTTAAATGTGCATGCATTTGATGATTCAATGCTTAATGATGATATGCTAAAGTGATTTATGAAATACTGTTATGGAGCATAATTTAAGAATGGTTTATGTATAAAGGGTTGATTTTGATAAACTTCATGTCATAAGTCATTAAGAAGCACTATTGCATGACTAAATTGTATGTATATCCTTAGGGGGAGCAGTTAGAGCTCACTTATAAGATATGATGCCATAAACATGCATTAGTAAGTTCTTAAGTCTCTTTAATACTTAATATTCAACTATGCTTGCATGGGACTTAAGATGTTTGATTATTTTGTAAGTTCATGATTTATGGCTCAAGCAAGTTGAAAATACTTTCTAAACATGTGCTTATATGGTTTGAATGAAAATTCTTTAATTACATATTGCGTTACTTATGTGACCAAATGTGCCAATTCATTGAAACTTGATTTTAAAAGTCATTTTAATCCAAACTTTGATTATTCATATGAGTTTTAAATGCTTAAATTTCAATAGTTTGCATTAGATACAAAATCATAAGTTTTGCAGTGCCAAATTGCATATTTTTCTAAGAATTTTTTGAAACACCTAAGGCATGTGTCGATACTTAGAGTCTTGTATTAATACAATGAACAAAAACCCAGAAAAACCTAGCTGGTATCGATACAATGAACTTTGTATCGATACAACACTGTGTATCAATGCAAAAGCCCCCTGTATCGACACAAGTAGTGAATATTGGCCAATTCTGTGTTTTTTTTTTTTTTGGCTCTTAAATGCAAAATTGGTCTCCTTAATAAGTTTTCACTTGAAATCTTTCAAATTTATGATTTCTAAACATCGTTTCATAACTCATCACATGCTTAATCATTATATTTGATTCATTTCACAAATCAAATACATTCAGTGCTCATATTGCCTCATAATGCTCAAAAATACAAATTTTTTTATATATCATTATTTTTTTAATTGGTACCAAATACACTTGATGTTTTTCATTCATCAATATTTGGTATCACTTATTTCAAAATGTCATTAAGCTCATTGAATATCTTTCATTCCTAACAAAACCTAAGCTTATTGAATATTCTTTTATACTTAAAATCTTGGTACCTCTAATGCTTATCTTTTGCCAAGATTGTTTTTAAGTTTTGCAAGGTTCACAGAGATAAATCCATCTTTGAAAGATAAACACTTGCACAGCAAAATAAAGCAAATTAAGCATGCAACCACTTTGAATCAAAACAAAACCATCAAGGAATGTTCAAACATTAGAAATGATGATCCTCCAAGTTACAATGAGCATATCATCAAAGTTTGGTAAGGTTGAGGTAATCATCAAACAAATGCTATTAAATTTTTATCCCTTAGCATTAAGTTTGGTGACATACATGAGTCAATTATATAGATAATTGGTATTCTTGTATGTAATGTATGCTTAAAACGTTTGCTTTGAATGAATATTTGAACATGTGTAAGCGCATAATTCTCATGTTTAAGCATGTTCTTTGATTGAATGTTTGCTCAGATGATTTTATTAACATATCGTGAATGAGTAAATGATCTTCTAACCTATGGAAGTTTGTTACATTTTTCTTGAAATTTTTTTTAACCTTCCATATGGCATTTATTATAGTATGCATGTGTACTAAAAATTCAAAAATTGGCATGCATCTAGACACCAATTGGATTAATAATTCTTAAAATCCTTCAACAATTGTTATGTTCTATCTCTCAAATGTGCTTAAATGACTACAAAGGAATACAAAAATTGGATGAACTACACATTAGGACTTGAATGCCTATATTTTCTCAATAATTGGTATACATGTTCTGAAATAATCTATAATTAATATACCTTTTAGCAATCTTGTTAGAATTAGTCCTTCAGCTTTGAATTAGTCTTAATTCAACTTTTTGATATTCCAAAAAAGGAAAGAGTTTTAGGGGTTAATTTGCTAGCTTATACTTCATTTATACATATATGTCTATGCTAGCAAATAGGAAGATTTTACATGTACTTACATTATTTATATTATCAAAATCCTTAATATTTTGTGTTGGTACTCTTAAAGCCAAATATGAACAAAAATGCCATTGCCAAGTGCTTCAAAACCTTTTTATGAAATTTCCAAAAGTTCATTTCGTAATGCTTTTAAGAAAGGGGAGTTTTATTGAAAATCTTTAAATGACTAAGGGGGAGTTTTACAAGCAAATTCACCTTAGGTTTTGTCATATCAAAAATGGGGAGATTGTTAACTATATTAGCTTTGAATTAATCTTAGTTTTGATTTAACTAAAACTTAAGCTTAATTAGGTTGTGTTTAATTATTTTCAAGATTAGTATTTTTCCATGAAATATTTTGTAAGCACTTTAAAAAATACTAGAAAGTGTTTTAACTCCTTCAAGTACTCAAAAATGTGTTCTTAATACATATTTTATATAAAATATTTTTAAGATAAGTTTTACATGTTTTAAGGTCATGAAAAACCTTTTAAAATTGATTTTCATGTGAATGTGTCGATACACTATGTGTATGTATTGATATAATACTTGGTAGTAGCTAAATAACCTTAAAATGCAGAAATCACTGTTTATGCATCGAGATAGATCTTTTTGTATTAATACGGGACTGTTTAATGATCATATTTTAGACTGTTAAACATAATGTATTAATACCCATTTAATTGTATCAATACAAAGGCATGAGGAACAATAGGAAATGATATTTTGAAGGCTCCAACGGCTATATTGCTTCACCAAATATCCCCAACGGCTATAATCATGATTAAGGCTATAAATATGCCTCTACAACACCTCCAACAACAAGAAGAACTAAGAGAATTATGCTTAAAGTTAAATCTTACATCTTTTCCATCATTTTCACTAAGTAGTTCATCTTTGTATAGGATTAATTCTTCCTATTTTTGTATTCTTCATTTTTGTATCTTTAGATACATATTTTCTTTGAGCTAAAATTCTTGTAAACACCTAACCATTAGAGGTTTTATTTGTTTACACTCAAATCCTTGCAAAAATGGAAGGTTCCTACTTAGCCATTCAAAATTAGAGAAGGTTTCTACATAGCCTTCAAAAGTAGTGAAAGAGGGTTCTATCTTAGCTATAAAAGTTAGGGGGTAGAGGTTTCTATCTTAGCCTTGAAAGATAGAGATTGTAAAGGTTATACCTTGTCCTTGAAAGGTAGATAATTCAAGTTAGTGAATTGTGGAAATCCGAGGTAAGTGAAGCCAAGGTAGAGGACGTAGGAATTAAGGTCGAACCTCTCAAATCTTTGAGTTTGCTTCTCTTTCCATTATCTTTAGTTGTTTATTTCTATTCACTAAATTGCACTCCAAAGTTTATTGTTTAGATTTCTTAATTTTATTTATCAAAGTTTTAATTTACTAAAATTTTGTGAAATCAATTCACCCCCTTCTTGATTTCATTCACCACTAAAAGGTCTAACATTGATATTGGACATAAAGTTGATCTTGTTTTCAATAACCATGAATAGTAAAGATTTCACACTTTAGTATAAAGCTATGACAAAAAAGATGAAATCAATGGCTAATGATCCAATTCAGTAACTCGTTAAATTACCATTTGGTATCATTAAAAGATATTGTAGAGACCTTATTTTGTCTGACCCACTTTTGGCACCCCAAGACTTAATTAAAGGATGATAAAATCGAAAATTAAAATAAAAGCTAGGAGAAAATTATCGGGTACCATGTCGCGAAGCACTATCAGGCGACACGACACTAGGCAAAAATTTTTTTGGGATGGTCTGAAATGCCTATGGGCCGTATTAAAGGAAAATATAAAAATGAGGTATCAAAGGCCACTTTTCATGGTGTCACCAAAGTCATTCAAATGAGTACAAGGATTAATTTCCCATTATTTGTGACCAAGTTGAGGAACACTGAGAAGCCACATGTACATGCAAGTTATATTGGTGTAGAAGTATTGATACAAGGCTTTACATCGACAAAAACTTGAATTTTCACATATAATATCGATACAAAAAGGTTTGGTATGGGTACTAAGATGTGGTATCAATACCTAGCAAGTTTGTATCAAAACAAACCTTGGCAGTAGCTAAAGTTGTGATTTTTGTCAAAATGTATTGATACACAAGCATGAGTATCGATACAGATCCATGGAGTATCGATGCAGATCCATGGAGTATCAATACAGGCCTCTAAGTCTCGAGATTGGAAACATTTTTTGCACTTACTATCGATACATAGCTCATTGTATCGATACTCATGGTTAACAAGTGCCTTGTGTATCGATAAAACATGTTTTGTATCAATACACCATGGCATTTTTGCCCATTTCAAGCCACTTTTTAGCCTTCAAAACTCAATTTAAACATGTTTTTGCACCAAGGAACTATTATAAATTATTGTAAACCTCAACTATAGGCTCATGAATAGATTCAAACAAATTTTTGGAGCCCAAACAATCAATGACAAAGGTCACTTTCATAAGATATATAGTTGTAAGAGAGTATGGCAAGCATATCTCCAGTTACAGCTTGTCACAGTTTTTCTACCACCTTGCTCAGCATGGCATAACCAATGGGAAGAGAGTCAATTGAGCATGGTAGCTGGAGATGTCCCCTGGTGCAGGAGGGAAAGATAAAAAATACCCTCGCATTATCTTATAAAAGCAAAGGCTGAGCATTAAATAAGGGACTTTCAGCTATCTAAAAGAAAAAGAGACCTTCAGTCATTTTCAAAAAGCTCTCCAGCAGTCTCAGAAGACTCCATCCATTTCCAAAAATCCTCTAGCAACTTCAATTCCAAAAATCACCAAAAATATTTTTCCATTGCCTTTCACCCTCAACCAACCTCCATTCCTGTAGCTTCCTAAAATCACCACCATAACACTTTAAAAAACTCAACCTTTCACATACTTTCATCCTTAAAACATCCCACCAGCAACCATATTACCATAAAACTTCTTCCTTTCACCCTTTTCTTGCTAATTAATAGTGAAAAGAGGGGAAAAAAACTGAGCCTAAAGTCACTGCTTTAAAAAAAGGAAGAAAATTCAAGCTTTTACTGCTATATTTTCTACCTTGTCAATACATTTTCTATTTTGATTATCCATTTCATTTTAGTGAGCTCTTCATGCTGCCATGACCCTTTTAAGTTCATCAAGTACGAGCTTATGTTTCTTGCAGCTAAAAACAATTAGCAGATTTCTTTTTTAGTCTCTAAAATTATCTTTATTCAATTTGTTACTAGTAAAGATTTGATTAAGAGGTGTAGTTGACATTTTGAACTAAAACAAATAAATATACTCAAAATATTGCAATCATGCTCAGGCAAAAATGCATAGATATTTTGTAATTAAACATAAATATGTTTCTATATAAAAAACCTTAAATTATTTAGCATGGCAACAATAATTTTTAGCAATATAACCCTACAATCTGGATCAAAGAGGATGTACAAAGGAGAGGTTTGGGATAAAACCAGAGTGGATTTGTGGCAAAGTAGAGGCTTCAAAGGTAGGGTGGAGTCACCCTTCGCCACTGATGAATAATTAGTAGGAGATAGGGTCTCAATAAGAGGTTTAATAAGGGATTAATTCATTTGCAAAAATGGTCTCAACCAATAAAAGTAAACTATAGTCACTACTCATATAGTGAAAATGAAGTCTCTTTTTTTTTTAAGAGGGAGTAGAGAATGAAAATAATGAAATAAAAATGAAATTGGATAACCAATTCATCTTAAGCCATAAAAGGGTGATCATAAAAAAAATAGCCAAAAACAAGGATCCCATCTAATTAATTTATGTTACCTTAAACCCTCTTATGTTAAGACATATATTAATAATTAGTTGTTTGGCCATGAGTTTAATTAATAGAGCTCCGATAGGAGGTTAATATTAAACCAATCTTGAGTGCATAACCATTGTTTACGAAACCTAGTCCATATGCTATTCAAGTTATGAAGGGATGATCTCAAATAGAACATGGCCAAGCACGTTTTTTGCATAAGAGATCCAATCTAGTAATCGATGACAGTCAACCACCTACCGAGGGTTATGGTTAGGGCAAAATTGACGCAAACTGTTACCATGCTTTCACATATGGATCAACAATGAAGGCTGTGGGTTTTGTATAAAACCCTCTCCCATTCAATATTTTAAAAACATGTAAGGTTTTAATATGTATAATCAATATAAGTCAAAATGTCATTCACCTATTCTATACGACATGTTATCGAACATATACATAAATCCATCAACAAAATATATAGGTGCAAAATTTAACAAGCCAAACCATGATCCCATCCTAGAAATTAGAAAAGAAAAATAAGACTAATTTTTTTCTCCATGTTTATACATTGGTCTTTATCCATGTAATATATTCGTTCATACCCATAAAGTATTTAAAATAACTATCTTTATACTCTGATAAAATTTGAACCACACATAGTCTTTAGAACATCTATCCTACAGCAGTTGTGAGAATTCATCATAAATGATGCCCGAAAGCAAGTTGAGGTTTAAACCTTAGGGCATTATCATAGCCCATGTAAGCATGCACACACTTGGTGCTATGCTAGAGCCTGTGCCCCAACATTGATGTCCTAGATAAGTGTACTCATATGCATTTGTACACCCACTTGGGCTAGCCTGTGGGTGCACACATGCTTGGTGCTACGTTTGGGCCTTGTGCCCTAGTATTAATGCCCAAAATGGGCACACTCATGTGCACCTATGCATACACCTAAGTGTGCCACTGGGGTTGATGCCTCGATTGCCCTAACAAGTCACACGAAAAATATAACCCTGCACTACAGCGTGCGTGTGCCCAGATGCCTTCGCACATTCTAATAAGGACATGCTCATCAACTATGCCTAGTCGCATTATTGAGGTTCATGCCTTAGCCACCTATTGCTTGGTCGGGCATATGCTAGGCATTATGTGTAAGGGCTAAGGCTCATACTGTAGCAGCAGTTAAACCGTACTAGCTATTGCTAGGGTTCATACCCTAAGCCAATGCTATCACTAGGGTTTGTAGCCCAACGGTGGCCATGTTCCACATAGACACGCATCTAGCACTCGTTGATGCACGTGCACTAGCAAGTAGGGCTATTAAGGTTTGAACCCTATCAACCATGAGATTTGAGGTTTCCAGGTGAACATACCTATGCTTGGGAAGTATGCACACCATCAAGCTGATAGTTTAGATAGAAGCTGTTGGTTCTAGATAACTTCCTAATTATTAAAAAATAAACAAGTTAATTTAAAACTTTATGATCTTTAAATCTTTATCTTTCTTGTATGATTTACATAAAAAATTAAGGAAAACTAAAAACAAACCTATGTAGTGATGATAGACCACATCTTATTACAAACCCGTTAAAAAGATAGATACATCAATTCTAAAATCTAAGGGATCATGATCAACAAAATTAAAAAATATATATCATGATGAACAAGATAATAGAAAACCTAGCATGCCAACTCTCTAATAATTAGATCCGTACATAATTAAGGAGAAATTTTTATTAGTTTTATACATATGACACGATCACAATTTGGCTTGAATACCAATTATTAGAAAAACAAAATAGATTACGTAGCAGAATTTTAAAATTTTAAAATGGATTATAATAGATCTTTTTGTCATATACAATCAAATGCCATAATTAATTACCTGAATTATAGATCTACATAAGCCATCCAAGAATAAATAGAGTGAATCTATGTGAAAACTTTAACCAACTAGCCTCCTCTACTATTCTCCAATTCTCGGATGGTAAAGTGTACAAGCATTCCTTGTCTCGATCAACTCCGAATTTGTAGGCCTGATTCTCTTTCAAGACTACCTTGTGCCAACAAGTTTTAAAATCATGAGATGTTGTGATAAAAAAAACCCTTGCGATGGCATAATGGTCTAACTTGAACCACAGCCTATTACTTATTATTTATATCAAGTAACAAGGTGGCCCTATTTTAATTTAAATTAAATAATTGTTTTGCTACCTCCTTAAAAACCCTAGTGAGGCATCAACCAAAGTATGGGTATAAGCCTCACATTCGGCCAAGCCCTGATGTACCCATAATTATTTTGGCCTAGTATGTTTTAAGGAGTTCAAGTTGTTTAATTTGAATACTTAATTTCATTCTGATTAAACCGTTAATTTTATTTAACCTGACAATTTTTCATAACTTCAACTCTAATTTGAAACAAAATCATGGCAATTTTACCTAATAGAATTATTACCAAAATAAAATTAACATAGTAAAATAATTTAATAGCAAATTAAAAATAAATTATTAAATAAAATAAATTTTCTTAATTTATTTAAATATTATTCATATTTAATTTATAAATAAATATTTAAACATGAATTCATGATATTAAATTAATTATATGAATAATTAATTTTCTTATATCTATTTAATTTAAATTAATTCCTATATTCATCAAAAGATAAATATAATTAATTAAAATTACTAGTTTTTATTTTAAATTAATATTTAATCAAATTAAATAAATATTCTAAATAAATAACACCAAAATTATTTTTCATTATTTACTGAAGAAAATGCCTACACCCCCAAAGAGAATGTTTTTGATGTAACACTTTACCCTTTTGAGAATCATTCGACTTTGGTTATTTTGATCGATCACCATCCGTTAAGGAATTATGTCGAGCTAGTAGAGGGACCAATTGGACATATATGATTAGGCTTTAATAATCCATTTATTAAATATTCTATACTGATAAATAGTCATAATTATTAATCTCAGAGTCATACAACTAAAGATCAAAAACTGCACTCCCAATTATATACCGTATTACGTAAGCTTTATAAATAACATTTTAGTCTAATGACCTTATCATCTATGTAATACCCTCATATGATATCCTTGATCAACTTAAGGGTAAAGTTTGTTTTATTTACTTGATCACCTTATCTTAAAAGTTCCATTATACTTTCTATGAGAAAATGATTGTTCAGCAGAGATGAATAATTTATCATTTGATATACAAATGACCGATGCTTTATCCATTTTCGCCAATTTGTATAATTCCTTTTAAGAGGATAACTTTAACTCTTTGTAGGAGCTATAATTCCATATCTATAAGTAAAGCTCTCATCAAGTATAAGTCATAAATCGAACAAACTGGTCTAGTAGCTTACTACTTCGAGATATTTGAGCCTTTAGAATGTTAAAGCATACAAGTTATACACATAGAGTCAATTACTTACTCAGGATTTAGGTAATTACAAAATGAACATCAAAAGTGAATTAATCCAAGTAAACAAACTTATTAATGGATTAATTACACTTTGGTCCAGACCAATAATCACCACCTCTAGACAATATATCTATGTCTCTACTTACGAGTTGACTCGCTCTGGATGGGTAAGACAAGCCATCTCTCCAATTGGTTTTAGATGACATAATAGTCATAACCTGAGCTAATTGCTCGCATTAACCCTAGAGACTATGGACTATAAACTTAGACTACTTACCTTAGAATGTTGTTTTCTCTCATATAAAGCCTATTATATGCAACATTCAACAGTCTAAATACAAGTAGTCAATGAGTCATCTTTGTTTACATTTATTTTAACATGTAAATTAAACAAGGATGGAATGGCAATGATGTAATGAAAAACTCAAATATACAAATACGAATAATTAGTTCAAACTAATGGAATATATCATAATGTCTTTCATCCTCAGGGCATTTCTAACATGAAGATCTTAAGCCATGCTTAGGTGATGATTTGAGCTAAAGATGTTTATGGCCAAATTTTAAGCAATGATCTCCAAATCTTTTATTTTCATTTCTTTTATTAATTTTTGTTAAAAGCTTTTTAAAAAATCAAATTTCCATTAAGAAAACTTGTTTTCTAAATGTATTATGTTTGAGTTTCTTGGTTTTCATGTGGTTCTCATCAAGCAATTACTCATGTTTCAACCTTAGTTTTACTCGACATGTTATTTATGTTTCATATTATGTATGATTCTTGCATTTTGTGATATTTTCATGCATTATAATCATTATTTACATGTCCATGCATTTTCCATGAAGATATTATGATTTTGACAACATCACCATGCATAATAATAAATTCATTTATGTTCATGCCATATTTGTATGATTGTTGAGAAAAAATATTTATCAGTGTATTTAGGAGTGGTAAAAGCTTAAAAAGACCATATATGCATTCTCATATATTTTAGGGTCATTCTAGTAACTTGTCATGTTTTAGGACTATTTATGTAATTTCATGCATTTTAGGGTTATTTTAATAATTTAGCATGATTTAGTGTTTATTATGTAGTTTCATGCATTTTTGCTTTATTTTAGTCATTTGCCATGGTTTAGGACCATTTTATGCAATTTCATGCATCTTAGGGTTATTTCAATAAATTTCCATGATTTGGGACCATTTATGCAATTTTATGCATCTTAGGGTCATTTTAGTAATTTGCCATGTTTTAGGACTATTTTTGCAATTTTATGCATCTTAGGGTTGTTTTAGTAATTTGCCATCTTTTAGGGACTTTTATGTAATTTAAGGATGTTGGGGTCATTTTAGGTTATTTTTCATAACTTAGAGACTTTTATGTTATTCTATGCATTTTAATGTCATTTAGATCATTTTCTATAATCTAGAGATTTTTATACAATTTTATGAATGATTAGGTCATTTAGATCATTTTCCATGAAGGGAACATTCCAGCAATTTCATGTAATTTAGAGATATTTAAGTCATTTTCCATGACTTAAGAGTTATTATGTAAAATTTTCTGCATTGAAATATTTTTTTATGATTTAAGGACCATTCCATAATGTCCATGCTTGCTAGATTTATTTAGATTATTTTCGATAATCAAAGGATCATTTTGCAATTTCATACATGTACTTTGGAGTTATTTTCATGATGTTATGCTTTAAATTTAATATGTCTATACATTTATAATAATATAATATTTTTAAAAATTTGATGCAATATCCCCCAGCTAAAATAGTCCATAGGTGTGCTTCCAGTATGTAGAAGTCACCTTATTATTTATTTTATACAAAGGAATACTCTCTTTAAACAAGCAAATCGGGATTTTCAATTTTTCCAAAAGTAAAACTTACATATTCCTCTAGGTTTGCCAGAGGAATACAAAAAAATTTTTTGATTTTAAAAAAATATATAAAAATCCAATTTACTTAAAATAAAAAATAATATTAATTATAAATAATTTCAAAAAATAAGGAATTATAATTAAATATAAAAAATTAAAACTAGTCATAATCGAGACTTTAGTTAGCACATAATTAAGAGGTACTAATTTTTAGGCATCATGAAGGGAGTCGATCCTTACTTGTGATGTAATCAGCTCCCGAAACCTTTCATGTGAACTCTGGTATAAACGTAAACCTCGAAACTTATTTTTGAGGGTTTTGTAACCTTAAAATATGAGCTCTTATAGGTGACCAAATCACCTAGCCAAAACTAGATTGTCAGCTATAGTAGAAAACAAAATTTATTTGCTTTTAGGGTTAAGTTGGATGTGTGATTTGTTCGACAATTTTGTCTTCTCCCAATACAAGAAAAAAATTTATTTGTTTAAGTCTAATGTATCAGATTAGTGTTTGGCATGTTACGACATATATCATATCATATAATTTGAAACTATTAAAGGTCCCAAATTTAGATTGCACCCTTTGTGTCATCCAAACCAAGAATAAATTTTTACTACACATCATGACCAAGAACCAACTTACCCTCTATTAGACTACGCAACCAGTTTAACAGGATACTTGAAGACTCCAGAGTCAGATTGAAAGGCTGTAGTTAAACTTTGGATAGCATCAAGACACCAAAGCAACTCAGAAGTAGATCTGGCAATTCATGTGTTACGTGTAATATTCATATATTTTATTGTGTTATAATCATGTTTAAGGTTTTTTATATTTTTATCAATTTTAATACATTTATAATTTGTATTATATAGATTTTGAGAATGTATTTGTATTATGTCATGTTTTTTATCTTATCCATATCATATTCATGTAATCGTGTCAAATATTACCAGGCTACTCAGCAGTAAGCTATTTACGCTGCCAGGACTCAATCGCGCTTTAGCTGGCCCTTACTAGTTGATGTTTCTCTGCTTTGATATATTTCTCCTTTTAATGGTTCCATGTAGACCTGGTAATTCATGTCATCGTGTCGTGTCTCACTTTTGACACAACACAATTAATTAATCATGTTAGACTTTGAAACATGAACATGACATGACTTATATTCATGTTACACATGACACGACACGATTAACATGTTTAAAATTGATCTTTTAAATTTAACATGATAAGACACGATTACGACACAATTAAATTGATTTGTTAACATTTATACGACATGACATGACATGATTAAATTTGATCCGCTTATGTTAATATGATATGACACGATTACAACATGAATAATACGATTAATATGAATAACAAGAAAGCACGATTAAGACACGAATTATACGAAAACATATTTAGGACATGAATTACATGAATATTATCAACCAATCTACTAATCATCTTTTTTCCTTCATTTTTAAGCTATTTTACTTTCTAACTATAGCATGAATATTATAACACGAATAAATTACAATGCACACCATTAGGAGCCATAAAAATACAAAATATAAATATTATCCATTTCCAACATAATTACACAAACACACTTCAAATGTACCAACAAACAAAATAAAAGTCCAAACTCTAAACATTCATGAATTTTAACTGATAAAGGTCTAATAAAACTTGTCCCATGCATGCCTTTTGTGAAGCCTCCTATTTATAAAAAAAAAAAATTATCAAAATCAAATAAAATTTAATAGTTGAAAAATTAAATGAATTAAATCTTTGCAATACAAACCTTTCATTCAAGATCCATCAACTCTAACGTCACTAGAGGTGAAAAGTTTGGAAGAATCTTCTTTGTTAATATCCAATTGAATGATATCTTATGTAATCTCATTTAATTTCAACTCTGCAAAATCTATATTTATACAGTTTATATCCATAAATCATAGTTGTGCTAATGGTAATGATGAATTAATTATTTACAAAAGTAAAATATGTCCATTAAAATAGAAAAAAATCTTTGCCAATTTCTCTAAACAACCAATCCTTACAACAAATAATTGCTTCCACAATATCTAGCTTGAGTGAGCTACGATATTGGTCAATAACCTTACCACTAATGCTAAAAGCAAATTCAAATGCCATTGTTGAAATAGGAATGCTCATTATATCTTGTGCCATGGTAGCAAGCTCAGGATAGCAAAATTGGTTTGCCTTCCAAAAATGTAAGATATCTAAATCTTGTTTTCTATCAACCCTTTGTTCATCAAGATATAACTCAAGTTGAGATTTTTGTGTAGCATTTTCATACTCAATGTCATAAGAGTTGAATTCCTAATTAAAAAATAAAATTCAAATGTTTAAAAGTAAAAAACAAATAGAATTATAAAAAAAACATAAAAAATATTAAAATTAAATTAGTAATAACAATTTAAAAAAAGATAAACTACCTGAAAAAGATCAGTATCACACCCATCAAGAGTAGAAACATTAAAGGATGAACCATGATCAGAAGCCTTGACAACATATTCATCATAAAGAGAAAACAAACTATCTTTGACAATTTTGAATTCTATTGAATCATTCCCATAAAGCTTCTTATAACTCCACTCAACAAATTAAAGCTTGTAGCGAGGATTCAATATCACAGCCATAGCTAAAACCAAGCTAAATTCATACCAATACTTTTCAAATTTGATAAGTATTTGAGAAGCCATGTTTTTCATGTACACATCAGCATCATTCAAGTAGTAATTCAAGGTTAAGCATGCCTTGAAAATAGAAGGAAAGCATAAATTGGCCATAGGATACTTTCTTCCAGAAAACACACAAGTAATGTCATAGAAAACACCCAAAAACTTGCAAAGTTTTTCAATATCATCCCACTCATCCAAAGATGGACAACTCTTATAATTCAAATCATTAATTGCCAAGTGAGAAAAAGCCATGTGAAAGTAAAGTGTACATGAGAAATGTGGAATCTACCTAATTGGAACATCTTGTCTCAATCCTTTTCTCGCTAGGTTCACACATTCTAAGAATTTTTGTTTTCTCACTTGAGAAGCTTTCACATATTTCGTACTTTCCCTCACTGTTTTTACAGCTTTATTAACCTTTTTCAATCCATCGTGCACTATTAAATTAAGAATATGAGCACAACATCATATATGAAAAACTAACTTTCTCTTGAAAATGCTTTCCTCATGTTCAATTATGATTTCAAAAAATCAACAAAAGAATCATTAGCAGAAGCATTATCTAATGTTAAAGAAAACAATTTACTTTCAACCTTCCAATCAGCCATCAATGAGTACACATTTTCACTTAATGCAACAATATTTTATGGTGGTGGCACATAGGAAAAACTCAAGATCTTATTTTGTAAAGTCCAATGTTGATCAACAAAGTGAGTAGTTAAACATATATACCCATCAGTTGTAATAGAAGTCCATAAATCATAAGTCAAACATATCCTACTAGGTGAATCCTTAGCAATTGCAGGATCCTACTTTTTTCTCTTTTATGCATCCTAAGAATACCAGCTTTAGCAGTGTTCTTAGAGATTGAAGTAGCATCTTCACACAAATAAAAAAAGATAGCTCTAGTGCCACGATACTCTACAAATAATAACAGTAAATTATGGATGACCGTTGCAATAGTTAACAATTCATAAAATTTTTCATGTTTAAAATTTGAAGACCTTACTACTATAGACCCATGTTCTGTAGATAATATCATTGGACTTATGTCATCAGTGTCTCTCTTGTCACAATTGTTCATATGTCATTTTAGGTTACATGTTCCATGCCTGTTGTCATAGTTTTTAACAGCTTTACACAATCTACACTTTACTTTCTAAGCACCAGTAATAGTCTTCTCAGGTAATAACTCGAAGATTGACCAAACAGTTGAAGTGTGCTTCCTTTTGCATTTTACTTGTGTTTCAATGTACCCCCGGGTAGATCCTCGCGGATCTATGGGTTTATATGACTAAAATATTTTTCTAACTAGGAAATGTCTTATTGACCGAGACTTTTCCTTCGTAACGTGATGAGAATGAAAAAGTATGAATATTTGACTCGTGATATAGTGAGGGGGACCATAAGACAAATTGCTCATCTTATTGGTCTCAGATGACCATCACAAAGTGGCCAACGCTTGGAGTCACCACCGATCATTTTGAGCTAAGCATGACCGGATGCCTACTGAAACCTATGTCTTGAGTTACGAAACTCGAAACATCAATCCCGTGGTTTGCATGGTACAAAGATTCACCATCTGAGTTTGGGAATTGGTTACGCACGATGAGGCACGAACCTCTTCATGACGCCCGAAATCGGTACTTTACTAGTTATCTTTTATCTCAGTTTCGAATCTTTTGATCTTAATTCATCACTATTTTGATATAACCCTCTTTTAATGCATGAATTTTATAGAAATACAAATCCAGATTTTGATGAAAAGATTGAATCTCATAAACGTCCTAGAGAGATAGGGAATATAGAAATTTTTAATAAAAATGACCTCTAAATTTTACTTTGAAAAATGGAATATTCTATTTTGGGCACTGGAGAGATACCTACACGGAACATCACCTTTAATTTTACTTGAAATGATTTGAAAATATGAATGCGAATAATCATCATAAAGAAATCATGTTAGTAAGGTAACGAATGAAGTAATATAACATGAACCATTCAATGTAATGATAAAAAGAAGGGATGGATTATTAGAATTTATCTCGCAATTGGCATCAATTATCTGGGAATAATCGAATTCGATAATTCTCGAGATGGATCTGGGCTCCTTAATTGAACGATGTTTTCTTTTTAAATAAAAATGGGCTTGACTCTTGACACGTTCATGGAAATTCGAGAATAAAAAAATTTTAATTGTAGTTGAAAGACAGGGTTAGAGTATCCCTTCGGAAAGATAGGGTTGGAGTATCCCCGAGGATGATGAATAATTTTAATAAAGGAAGATTTTTAAATCTTAACAATTCGAAAAAAGTAGGGTTGGAGTATCCCCTCGGAAGGTTGGGGTTGGAGTATCCTTGAAAGTGACATATCTAACACTCTTTAAAGAATTTGAGTTGGAAAACTTAAGTTGACAAAACTTTGTAATTTAGAAAATGAGTGAGCATTTTGACGCGTTTTAATAAAGGAAATTATTCTGAATAAGGATGGTGAAGATGTAAAAAAAAAAAAATTCATACCTTGATACAAGCCTATAAAGGTCAAAGCATGTTCTCAAGGCCGATCAGGGTGATATGGTGACATTCGAGTGTCTCGAGACGTAGCTCGGGAAAACAACTTAATTTTGACCATAACTAAAAACAAGGGACAGCATCGCGCTATCCCACATTCTAAATTCATTCTAAATTAGTTTGAAGGTTTTAAAGGGTGAACAAGATACCATTAGAAAAGTAATTCGATGAAGGTCAATCTAAAAATATTCCCAATATCCCAAAAAATCATTTTCCAGGGAAATAAATTTTCAAGTTTGGATTAATTATGCTGCTGGCAGAGCATACGAGGGACAAGATGTGTCAAAATTTAAAAAATCACGTCAGACTCGTTTGGTATCAAAAAATTGCAAACAATACCTTTCTAAAAAAGGAATTTCATGAATTCTTTATGCAAAATGTTTGAGGGATTTTGAAAAATCATTTAGTGGGTCTGAATGGTCCGATCAGAATACATATTGCTAATTCTAAGGGTTCTAGATGGTTTAGATTTGAAAAATCATAACTTTCTCATTCGAAATAATCCAGGGGTGAATAAGATATTGTTTTAAAGATAATTTGACACACTTTGAGAGAAAAATATCAAAAAATTCATGAAAAATT
>JBBYHM010365670.1:0-19346 GCA_038381775.1 Adansonia rubrostipa | reverse complement strand
AATCCAAGTTTGTCTCATTTGACAGATGAACTTTGATTGTAAGGAAAATAAGGGAGAGAAAGCTTTTCCTGCCAAACCAGAGCACCAATTTTGTGTATACCAATGAGGAGAACATGATTGCAGTGCAAATAAAAAAATAAAGATTATTATGAGAATTCAAGTTTGCCTCGTCTGACAGATAAACTTTATTTTATGGAAAATATGGAAAGAAATGCTTTCCATGCAAGACTAAAGCATCAGTGTCATGTATCCTAATAAGGAGAACATGATTGTGGTGCCCAATAACAAAGAAATGAATATTATTATGGGAATTCCAAGTTTGTCTCGATTGATGGATGAACCTTGATTATAAGGAAAATGGTGGAGAGAAAAACTTTTATTGCCAAACCAAAGCTCGAAGATCGTGCAGCCAAAGAGGAGAACATGATTGTAGCACGAATTAAAAAAATTAAGGTTGTTATGAGAATCCAAGATTGTCTTGTTTGATAGACAAACTTTGATTCTATGGAAAATATGGAAAGAAAAGCTTTTCTTGTGAAACCAAAGCTTTAGTATCATGTATCCCAATGAGGAGAACATGATTGCGGTGCCTATTTACAAAAAATGAATATTATTATGAGAATTCCAGGTTTACCTTATTTGACAGATTAACTTTGATTATAAGGAAAATAGTGGAGAGAAAAGCTTTTATTGCCAAACCAAAGCACGAAGATCATGTAGCCAAAGAGGAGAACATAATTGTTGGACGAATTAAAAAATAGAGATTATTACAACAGTCCAAGATTATCCTGTTTAACGGATGAACTTTGATTTTATAGAAAATGTGGAAAGAAAGGTTTTCTTGCCAAACCAAAGCATTAGTATCATGTATTCCAATAAGGAAAACATAATTATGGTGCCTAATCATAAAAAAAATGAATATTATTACGAGAATCCATGTTTGTCTTATTTAATAGGTGAACTTTAATTATAAGGAAAATGATGGAGGGAAAAGCTTTTCTTGGAAAGCCAAAGCACCAATATATTATATCCTAATGAGGAGAACAAGATTGTCATGTCGATTCACATAAAAAATGGAGATTATTACAAGAATTCAAGTTTGTCTAATTTGATGGATGAACTTTAATTCCATGGAAAATGTGGAAAGAAAAGCTTTACTTGCCAAATCAAATCATTAATATCAAGTATCCCAATAAGGAAAACATGATTGTGGGGTGCAATTACAAAAGAATTAAAATTATTACGAGAATCCAAATTTATCTCACTTGACAGATAAATTTTGATTTGAAGGATAATGGTGGAAAGGAAAGCTTTTCCTGCCAAACGAAAGCATCAATATCATTATCCCAATAAGGGGAACATGATTGGAGTGCCAAACTTTAAAAAGAATGAAGATTATTATGAGAATGCAAGTTTACCTCATTTGATAGATGGACTTTGATTATAAGGGAAACGAAGGAGACTTTCCTTGCCAAACCAAAGCACCAATACCATGTATCCTAATGAGGAGAACATGATTGTGGTGCCTAATCACAAAAAAATGAATATTATTATAAGAATCCTAGTTTGTCTTATTTGATGGATGAACTTTGATTATAAGAAAAATGGTGGAGAGAAAAGCTTTTATTGCCAAACCAAAGCACAAAGATCGTGTAGTCAAAGAGGGGAACGTATTGTAGTGCCCAATAACAAAAAAAATGGAGATTATTATGAGAATCCAAGTTTGTCTCATTTGATAGATAAACTCCGATTCTAGGGAGAATGGTAGAAAGAAAAGCATTTTTTGCCAAACCAAAACATCAGTATCAAGTATCACAATGTGGAAAACATAATCGTGGTGCCCAATCACAAAAGAATGAAGATTATTATGAGAATCCAAGTTTATCTTACTTGACAGATGAACTTTAATTAAAAGGAAAATGGTGGTGAGAAAAGTTTTTTTTGCAAAATCAAAGCACCAATATCATATAACCCAATAAGTAGAACATGATTGTAGTGCCCAATCACAAAAGGAGTGGAGATTATTACAAGAATCATCATTTGTCTTGATTCACGGATGAACTTTGATTCTAAAAAAAATAGTGAAAGGAAAAGCTGTTCTTGGAAAGCAAAAGTACCAATATCATATATCCCAATAAGGAGGACATGATTGTCCTGCCGATTCATAAAAAAATAAAGATTATTATGAGAATCCAAGTTTTTCTCAATTCATGGACGAAGTTTCATTTTATGGAGAATGTGGAAAGAAATGCTTTTCTTGCCAAACGAAAGCATCGATGTCATGTATCCCAATGAGGAGAACTTGATTGTGGTGCCTAATCACAAAAAAATGAATATCATTATGAGAATCCAAGTTTGCTCATTTGATGGATGAGCTTTGGTTATAAGGAACATGATGGAGAAAGAAGCTTTTATTGCCAAACTAAAGCACGAAGATCGTGTAGCCAAAGAGGAAAACGTGATTGCAATGCCCAATAAAAAAATGAAGATTATTACGAGAATCCATGTTTATCTTGTTTGATGAATGAACTTTCATTCTAAGGAAAATGGTGGAAAGAAAATTTTTTCTTGCCAAACCAAAACATCTATATCAAGTATCCTAATGAGGAAAACATGATTGTAATGCCCAATCACAAAAGAATAAAGATTATTATGAGAATCCAAGTTCATCTCTCTTAACGGATAAACTTTTATTAAAAGGAAAGTGGTGGAGAGAAAAGCTTTTCTTGTAGAATTAAAGCATCAATATCATGTATCTCAATGAGTAGGACATGATTATGGTGCCCAATCACAAAAATAGTGGAGATTATTATGAGAATCATCATTTGTCTCAATTCACGGATGAACTTGGATTATAAGAAAAATGGTGGAGAAAAAAGCTTTTCTTGGATAGCTAAAGCACAATATCATGTAACCCAATAAGGAGAACATGATTGTCATGCTGATTAAGAAAAAAATAGAGATTATTATAAGGATCAAAGTTTGTCTCGTTTGATGGACATACTTTAATTCTATGGAAAATATGGAAAGAAAAGCTTTTCTTACCAAACCAAAGCATCAATATCATGTATCCCAATAAGGGGAACATGGCTGTGGTGCCCAATGACAAAAAATTGAATATGGTTACGAGAATCCAAATTTATCTCATCTGATGGATGAACTTTAATTTTAAGGAAAATGGTGGAGGGAAAAGCTTTTCTTGGAAAGCCAAAGCACCAATATCATGTAGCCCAATGAGGAGAACATGATTGTCATGCCAATTAATATAAAAAATGGAGATTATTACATGAATCCAAGTTTATCTTATTTGATGGATGAACTTTTATTCTATAAAAAATGTAGAAAGAAAAACTTTTCTTGCCAAACCAAAGCATCAGTATCAAGTATCCCAATGAGGAAAACATGCTTGTTGTGCCCAATCAAAAAAGAATGAAGATTATTACGAGAATCTGAGTTTGTCTCAATTGGCGGATGAACATTGATTCTAAAGAAAATGGTGGAGGGAAAAGTTTTTCTTGGAGAGGCAAAACACCTATATCATGTATCCCAATGAGAAGAACATGATTGTCATGCTGATTCACCTAAAAAATAAAGATTATTACAAGATTCAAAGTTTTTTTTATTGATAGATGAACTTTGATTCTATTAAAAATGCAGATAAAAACTTTTCTTTCAAAACCAAGGCATCAGTATCAAGCATCCCAATAAGAAAAACTTGATTGTGGTGCCTAATCATAAAAGAATAAGGATTATTATGAGAATCCAAGTTTGTCTCACTTAACGAATAAACTTTGATTAGAAGGAAAATGGTGGAGAGAAAAGCTTTTCTTGCAAAATCAAAGCACCAATGTGGCATATCCTAATGACTAGAACATGATTATAGTGCCAAACTTCAAAAAGAATGAAAATTATTATGAAAATCCAAGTTTATCTTATTTGATGGATCAACTTTGATTGTAAGGAAAATGAGGGAGAGAAAGCTTTTCTTGCCAAACCAAAGCACCAATATCATGTATCCCTATAGGAAGAACATGATTGTAGTGCTGAATCAAAAAATGAAGATTATTATAAGAATCTAAGTTTGTCTCGTCTGATAGATAAACCTTGATTTTATGGAAAATGTGGAAAGAAATGCATTTCATGCTAAACCAATGCGTCAAGGTCATGTATCCCAATGAGGAGAACATGATTGTGGTGCTTAATCATAAAAAAAATGAATATTATAATAAGAATCCAAGTTTATCTCATTTGATGGATTAACCTTGATTTGAAGGAAAATGATGGAGAGAAAAGCTTTTATTGCCAAACTAAGGCATGAAGATCATGTAGCAAAAGAGAAGAACATGATCGTAGTGCAAATTAAAAAAATAGAGATTATTACGATAATCCAAGATTGTCTTCTTTGATAGATGAACTTTGATTCCATGGAAAATATGGAAAGAAAAACTTTTCTTGCCAAACCAAAGCTTTAGTATCATGTATTCCAATAGGGAAAACATGATTGTGGTGCCCAATCACAAAGGAATGAATATTACTATAAGAATCCAAGTTTGTTTCACTTGATGGATGAACTTTGATTCTAAGGAAAATGGTGGAAATGAACGCTTTTCCTACCAAATGAAAGCATCGATATCATGTATCCAAATAAGGAGACATGATCTTAGTGCAAAACTTCAAAAATAATGAAGATTATTATGAGAACGCAAGTTTGTCTCATTAGATAGATGAACTTTGATTGTAAGGAAAATGGGGGGAAAGAAAGCTTATCTTGCCAAACCAAAGCACCAATATTGTGTAACCCAATGAGGAGAACATGATGTAGTGTCGAATCATAACAAAATGGAGATTATTATGAGAATCCAAGTTTGTCTCGTCTGACAGATGAACCTTGATTTTATGGAAAATTTGGAAAGAAATGTTTTTCATGCCAAACCAAAGTATTAGTGTCTTGTATCCCAATGAGGAGAACATGACTGTGGTGGCCAATAACAAAGAAATGAATATTATTGCGAGAATTCTAAGTTTGTCTCATTTAACGGATAAACTTTGAGTGTAAGGAAAATGGTGGAGAGAAAAGCTTTTATTGCCAAACCAAAGCATAAAGATCGTGTGGCCAGAAAGGAGAACATGATTGTCGCGGGAATTAAAAAAAATGATATTATTACTAGAATCTAAGACTATCTTGTTTGATGGACAAACTTTGATTCTATGGAAAATGTTGATAGAAAAGCTTTTCTTGCCAAGCCAAAGCATTAGTATCATTTATCCCAATGAGGAGAACATGATTGTGGTGCCCAATCACAAAAAAATGATTATTATTAATAGAATTCCAAGTTTATCTGATTTGACAGATTAGCTTTGATTATAAGGAAAATGGTGGAGAGAAAAGCTTTTATTGCCAAACCAAAGCAAAAAGATCGTGTAGCTAAAGAGGAGAACATGATTGTAAGGTGAATTAAAAAATAAAGATTATTATGACAATCCAAGATTGTCTTATTTAGTGAACGAAATTTGATTCCATGGAAAATGTGGAAAGAAAAGTTTTTCTTGCCAAACCAAAGCATCTGTATCATGTATCCTCTTGAGGAGAACTTGATTGTGATGCCCAATCACAAAAAAATGAATATTATTATGAGAATCCACATTTGTCTCATTTAACAGTGAGCTTTGATTCTAAGGAAAATGATGGAGGGAAAAACTTTTCTTAGAAAGCTAAAGCACCAATATCTTATATCCCAATAAGGAAAACATGATTGTCATGCCGATTTGCATAAAAAATTGAAATTATTACAAGAATTCAAGTTTGCCTCATTTGATGGATGAATTTTAATTCTATGGCAAATGTGGGAAGAATGCTTTTCTTGCCAAACCAAAGCATTAGTGTCAAGTATCCCAATAAGGAAAGCATGATTATGGTGCCTAATTACAAAAGAATAAAGATTATTACGAGAATCCAAGTTTGTCTCACTTGATGGATGACCTTTGATTTGAAGGAAAACGATGGAAAGGAAAGCTTTTCTTGCCAAATGAAAGCATCATAATCAAGTATCCCAATAAGCGGAACATGATTGTAGTGCCAAACGTTAAAAAGAATGAAGATATTATGAGACTGTGAATTTATCTCATTTGATAAATGAACTTTGATTGTAAGGAAAATGGGGGAGAGAGCTTTTCTTCCACGCCTAAGCACCAATATCATGTATCCCAATGAGGAAAACATGATTGTAGTACCAAATAACAAAAAAAGTGGATATTATTATAAGAATCCAAGTTTATCTTATTTGATGGATGAACCTTAATTATAAGGAAAATGGTAGAGAGAAAAGCTTTTATTGCCAACCAAAGCACGAAGGTCCTGTAGCCAAAGAAGAGAATGTGATTACAGTGCACAATAACAAAAAAAATGTAAATTATTACGGGAATCCAAGTTTGTTTCGTGTGACAAATGAACTTTGATTCTAGGGAAAACGGTAGAAAGAAAAGCTTTTCTTGCCAAACCAAAACATCAATATCAAGTATCACAATAAGGAAAACTTGATTGTGGTGCCTAATCATAAGAGAATAAAGATTATTATGAGAATCCAAGTTTGTCTCACTTGACAGATGAACTTTGATTAAAAGGAAAATGGTAGAGGTAAAAGCTTTTCTTGCAGAATCAAAAGACCAGTATCATGCATCCTAAAGAGTAGAACATGATTGTAGTGCCCAATCACAAAAGGAATGGAGCTTATTATGAAAATCATCATTTGTCTCAGTTCACGGATAAACTTTGATTCTATGAAAAATGGTGAAGGGAAAAGCTCTTCTTGGAAAGTCGAAACACCAATATCATGTATCCGAATGAGGAGGACATGATTGTCATGCCGATTCAAAAAAAATAGAGATTATTACGAGAATCCAAGTTTCTCTTATTTGATAGATGAAGTTTGATTTTATGGAAAATGTGAAAAGAAATGCTTTTCTTGCCAAACCAAAGCATCAGTGTCATGTATCCAATTGAGGAAAACTTGATTATGGTGCCCAATCATAAAATAATGAATATTATGATGAGAATACAAGTTTGTCTCATTTGATGGATAAACTTTGATTATAAGAGAAATGGTGAAGAGAAAAGCTTCTATTGCTAAACCAAAGCACGAAGATCATGTAACCAAAGAGGAGAACATGATTGCAGTGCTCAATAACAAAAAAATGGAGATTATTACGAGAATCCAAGTTTGTCTCCTTTGATGAATGAACTTTGATTCTAGGGAAAATGGTGGAAAGAAAAGCTTTTCTTGCCAAACCAAACATCAGTATCAAGTATCCCAATGAGGAAAACATGATTGTGGTGCCTAATCACAAACGAATAAAGATTATTACGAGAATCCAAGTTTGTCTCACTTAATGGATTACCTTTGATTAAAAGGAAAATGGTGGAGAGAAAGGCTTTTCTTGCAAAATCAAAGCATTAGTATGATGTATCCTAATGAGTAGGACATGATTGTGGTGCCCAATCACAAAAAGATGGAGATTATTACGAGAATCATCATTTGTCTTAATTCATGAATGAACTTTAATTATAAGGAAAATGGTCAAGGGAAAAGCTTTTCTAGGATAGCCAAAGCACAATATCATGTATCCTAATGTGAAGGACATGATTGTCATGCCGATTCATAAAATGGAGATTATTACGAGAATCCAAGTTTCTTTCATTTGATGGATGAACTTTGATTCTATGGAAAATGTGGAAAGAGAAGCTTTTCTTGCCAAACTAAAGCATTATTATCAAGTATCCTAATGAGTAAAATATGATTGTGCTGTTATTATGAGAATCCAAATTTGTCTCACTTGATGGATGAACTTTTTTCGAAGGAATATGGTGGGAAGGAAAGCTTTTCCTACCAAACGAAAGCATCAATATTATGTATCCCAATAAGGAGAACATGATTGTAGGTGACAAACTAAAAAAAAAATGAAGATTATTATAAGAATGCAAGTTTGTCTCATTTGACAGATGAACTTTGATTGCAAGGAAAATGGGGGAGAGAAAGCTTTTCTTACCAAACCAAAGCACCAATATCGTATATCCCAATGAGGAGAACATAAATATAGCCCCGATTCACAGAAAAAAATGGAGATTGTTATAAGATTCCAAGTTTGTCTCGTCCAACGGATGAACCTTGATTTTATAGAAAATATGGAAAAAATGCTTTTCTTGTCAAACCAAAGCATCAATGTCTTGTATCCCAAAGAGGAGAACATGATTGTGGTTCCTCTCGTAATGTGCCCCAGGGTGAATCCTTATGGATCTATGGGTGCATATGACTTAAAATATTTTTTTGATTGGAAATGTTTTCTTGACCGAGATTTTTCATTCATGATGTGATGAGAACGAGAAAGTACAAATTCTCAACTATAAGATGAATCACTTATCTTATTGGTCTCAGATGACCATCATAAAATGGCCAATGCTTAGAGTCGCCACCAATATTTCAGGCTAGGAATGATCGGATGCCTATTGAAACTCATATTTTGAGTTATGAAACTTAAAATAGTGATACCGTGGCCTGTGTAGTGCAAATATTTTTCGTTTAGGTTCGAGAGTTAGTTACGCATGATAAGGTATGAACCTCTTCGTGATGCCCAAAATCGGTACCTTACTAGCGATGTCTTATCTCAGTTTTGATTCTTTCGATCTTAACTCATCACTATTCCTTATAACCCCCTTTTAATGCATGATTTTTATACAAATACAAATCCAAGTTTTGATGAAAAAAATTTAATCTCCTATATGACCCAAAGAGATGGGGAATATAGAAATTTTTAATAAAATGACCTCTGGATTTTACTTTGAAAATGGAATGTTCCACTTTGGGCACTGGAGAGATACCCACGCAGAATATTACCTTTAATTTTATGTGAAATGATTTGAAAACATGAATGCAGATAATCATCACAAAGAAATCACGTTAGTAAGGCAACAATGAAGTAACATAACATGGATCATTCAATGCAATGATAAAGAAAAAGAATAGACTATTGGAATTTATCTTGTAGTTGGCATCGATTATCTGGGAATAACTGAATCAACAATTTTCAAGATGCATCTGGGTTTCTTAATTGGACAAGATTTGTTTGACACATTCATGGAAGTCCGAGAAGGAGGAGAAAAATTAATTGTAGTTGAAAGACAAGGTTGGAGTATCCCCGTGGATAACAAATAATTTGACATAGGAAGATTTTTAAATCTTGTTAATTTTGAAAAACGAGGTTGGAGTTTCCCCTTGAAAGGTCAAGGTTGGATTATCCCCATGGATGACAAATAATTTCAATAAAGGAAGGTTTCTTAAATCTTGAAAATTTTAAAAAAATAGGGTTGAAGTACCCCTCAGAAGGTTGAGCTTGGACTATCCCTGAAAATGACATATCTAATGCTTTTAAAAGAAATTGAGTTAGAAAACTTAAATTGACAAAACTTTGTGACTTAGAAAACCAGTGAGCATTTGACAACCTTGGCAAAAAAAATTATTGTGAATAAGGATGGTAAAGATGCAAAATATGTTTATGCCTTAATACAAGCCTATGGGAAGTCAAAGCATGTTCTCGAGGCTGATATGGTGACATTCAAAGATCTCGAGACAAAGCTTAGGGAAAAAACTTAATTTTGACCATAACCAAAAATAGGGGACAACATCATGCTGTCCCACTTCCCAAATTTATTCTAAATTGGTTTGAAGGCTTTAGAGGGTGGACAAGATGCCGTTAGAAAGGTAACTCAACAAGGGTCAATCTAAAAATATTCCTGATATCCCAAAAAGTCAATCTATTACACTACTGCTGAGCATACGAGGGACAAGGTGTATCAAAATTTGAAAAACCATTTTGGACTCATTTGGTATCAAAAAATTGCAAATAATACCTTTCTAGAAAGGGAATTTCATGAACATTTTAGAAAAAATGCTGGATGGACTTAGAAAAACCTTTTGGTGGGCTTAAAAGGCCCAAGTAGAATCCATTTTGTTTATTCTAGGGATTTTGGATAGTCTACATTTGAAAAATCATAACTCTTTCATCCAGATTGATCTGAGGATGAACAAACCTTGTTTTAAAGTTATTTTGATGCACTTTCAGAGAAAAATATTATAGAATTCACAAAACATCGTTTGGAATTTTAAAGTGATTTTTCAATTTCTAACAGTGCTATTGCTAATAGGAGACAAAGTAAAGCAAAGGATATTTCTTATTTTCTTTATGTTAACAGGTCCTAACTCAGGTCATCAACATTCAAACATCCATAACTGAAGGGAAAGAATGGCATGAGCATTACAAAATCATTTGCATAGCCCTAGAGTATTTTGGGATGATGAAATAACCCGTTGATCATACCACTCAAGGTTTTGACTCAAAAACAAGGCATGAACATTTCAAGAACAAGTGTAAGGCCATTTTTGTTGGAAAATCAAAAGATTTGAGCTCGTTTAACCATGATTCTAGATCTAGAAAACTTAATTTTTCCTATGATTTTTTTGCTAACTTCAAGGAAAATGCCAAGTTCATGCTAGTCCTCATTGGTTGAGGTTGGCATGCTTGGCTTGGAGAGGTTTTGAAAATCATTTTTTTACAACCATCAAAAATGCACTTTAATAGGAAAAAGAAAACAAATAAATAAGGGGATGTCATATAACATGAATGGGGATGCTAACTTTACCAATGGTTTAGATAAAGAAACTATTATGCACTTTGACAAGAAAATGTTATGGATGCTAAAAATGATAATGATTCATGCAAGCTAATGTGTAAATGTGCTTGAAATATGTTAGGCTAATGATTCATACATGGATTAATCATAACAAGGTGCATGGATATGGCATAAAATGCCTGAGCAAGAGCTATCAAAATAATCAGGATGAAATGAGGCATTTTGCACATCAAAGGGGCATTAAGGCATCTAAATCCTAAACTACCATAACCAAAAGCCACAATAATGCATGATAATCCTAAGAGGGTGATGGAAACATAGAGAGCTAACCAAAATGATGAAGGTACTAAAAAATAAAAAATGAAAGTGATAAAGTAGAAAGTTATACTAATAAGACTTCACTTTAGGCCAAATAGTTGGAGTAGCAGAGATAGCTTGAATTTCCCTATTTTTCTTGTTGTAAATAAGCAACAAAAAGAGAGAAACAATGAGGTTTTTGGTTCTGGTATGGATGGGTGTGATTTTTAGAATGTGTACTGGTTGAGAGTGAGTGTTTTAGGGCTATTTTTGGGTGGTGAGTGAAAGCTACAAGTTTTGGTTTTCTTGATGTATGAATGTTTTAGAAGCTAAAAATGGCCTGAAATCTATCCTTTCTTAGCTGAGATATAAGTAGTCTATTTATACCAGCATTTTAAAGCCAATTTGTAGATGTTTTTGGTCATTTCTCAAGGAGGACAAAGTGATGTCAGCTTAGTGGCTATAGAGTTGCTGTAGGGAGCATTTTACTACCAATGTGATAGACAAAGGGTGGTTGGTTTAAATGCTAAAATGATTTTCCAGCAAATAGGGTAGCTGATGGTGATCTTAGTCAACAAAATAGGGAGGAGTAGGGTGTTCATATGACATTGACCCATTTGATCTAATTTCAACCTCAAAAAAATGTTTTGATTAATTCAAAAGTCCAAATTCATAATTTCATATGGGTTTTAATCTTTTTTGATGCAAAGAAACGAGTTAAAATTAAGTTTTTGATCAACGATAGATGAGTGAATAATGTTCAGACCATGGAAAATGGCTTGTATGTATCGATACATTGCAGAATGTATCGATACATTTGGTCCAAAAACCTTAAGTTTATCGATACTATGAACCATTATATCGATACATGCTAATATGTATCAATATATTTCTTTACAGAATGCGTATTTTAGTCTTAGATGGCCTAGTATTGCTACATGAGCTCTTATATCGATACATAAGCTTATATATCGATACATTTACATTTTGTATCAATACAAATAGGGAAATTTTAAATTTTAGCATGTTAAAGTATTGTATCGATACATAAGAACCATGTATCGATACATTCAAGAAAAATTATGAATTTTCTCATATATTTTATCCCCAGACGCCTTGAACTATGTCATTTAATGCCACATCTTTGCATTTACCTTTGATATCATCCATAGGCCTTATTAACCTCCTTAAAATATCATCGCCCTCTCACACGTCCATGCCCCAGGTTACTAAAAAAATTAGCTTAGGAAAAATAAAGTGTCTACAGCTACCCTTCTTTGACCATTGTTAAGAATCAAGAATAGGGCAAAGACAAATAGACACTATTTTATCTAGAGTGGAATGATGCTCCCAGAATACTTGTAAAGAAATAAATTGTAATTAACTTCACTGTGATAAGCGTAGTGTATTAGCAGTGATCCTAATAGAGGTTTAAGTGAATTTTGTAAGGTTTGCCTCCTTACATAGGTGTTAGGTTTTCTATGGTTTTACTCTCTCAAGCAGGTGTAGAGTAACATGAATTTTTTATATGGGTACTGCCAACTTGTACAGACTTTGACTTAAACTTATGTGCCATAAACTTATGTGGGCTTTGATTCAAGTATCGCCTGTTCGTGCGGGCTTTGACTTAGACTTGGTTGCCACCAACTTGTGTGGGCTTTAACTCGGTACAGCCAGCTTGTGTAGGCTTTTACTTAGACTTGGGTGCCACCAGCTTATGTACGATTTGATTCAAGTGCCACCAACTCATGCAAACTTTTACTTAAACTTAGATGCCAGCAGCTTGTGTGGGCTTTGACTCGAGTATCGCCAGCTTATGTGGGCTTTGACTTAGTCTTGGGTGCCACTAGCTTGTACGGGCTTTGACTCAGGTACTGCCAGCTTGTGTAGACTTTAAAAATGTGCCACTAACTTATGGGCTTTGACTAGGTTGCCACCAGTTTATGTAGGCTTTGACTTAGACTTGGGTGCCACCAGCTTGTTTGGGCATTGACTCGAGTGTTGTCAACTTGTACGAGCTTTGGCTTAGACTTGGGTGCCACTAGCTTGTGTGGGCTTTAAATCGGGTGCTGCCAGCTTGTGCGGGCTTTGACTTAGACTTGGATGCCACCAACTCATATGGGCTTTGACTCGAGTACTTATGAAAAGGGATGCCACTTACTTACGAGCTTTTGGAAAAGTGCCACTGAATTATGGGCTTTAAAAGGGTGCCACTAACTTGTGGGCTTTTCAAAAGGCTGCCATTGGCATATGGGCTTTAAAAAGGGTGCCACTAACTTGTGGGCTTTGAAAAGGGTGCCACTGACTTGTGGGCTTTTGAAAAGAGTGCCACTGACTTGTGGGCTTTGGAAATGTGCCACTAACTCGTGAGCTTTGAAAATGGTGCCACTGACTTGTGGGCTTTAAAAAAGTGCCACTAACTTATGGGCTTTTAAAAAGGGTGCCACTAACTTATGGGCTTTAAAGAGGGTGCCACTAACTTATGGGCTTTAAAAAGGGGTCACTACCTTATAGGCTTTTGAAAAGGATGCCACTGACTTGTGGGCTTTGAATAGGGTGCCACTGACTTGTGGGCTTTGAAAAGGGTGCTACTAACTTGTGGGCTTTTGAAAAGTATGCCACTTACTTATGGGCATTTGGAAAGGGTGTCACTGAGCTGTGGGCTTTAAAAAAGGATGCCACTGACTTGTGGATTTTGGAAAAATGCCACTTACTTGTAGGCTTTGAAAGGATGCCACTGACTTGTAGGCTTTTAAAAAGGGTGGCATTAACTTATGGGCTTTGAAATGGTGCCACTGACTTATAGGCTTTTAAAAAGGGTGCCACTAACTTATGGGCTCTAAAAAAAGTGCCATTAACTTGTAGGCTTTGAAAAATGATGCCACTGACTTATGGATTTTTAGAAAAGGGTTCAACCGACTTATGGCCTTTGAAGAGAGACCCACTGACTTGTGGGCTTTCGAAAAGGGTGCAACTAACTTGTGATTTGAAGAAGGTGACACTAACTGGTGGGCTTTTGAAGAGGGTGCCACTGACTTATGGGCTTTGAAAAAGTGCCACTAATTTGTAGGCTTTTGAAAAGAGTACCACTGACTTGTGGGCTTTTGAAAAAGGTGCCATTGACTTATAGGTTTTTGAAAAGGGTTCCACTGACTTATGGGCTTTTGAAAAGGGCGACATTAACTTACAGGTTTTTGAAAAGAGTTCCACTGACTTGTGGGCTTTAAAGAGGGTGCCACTAACTTGTGGGCTTTTGAAAAGGGCACCACTAATTTGTGGGCTTTGAAGAGGGTGCCACTAACTTTTAGGCTTTTAAAGAGGGGCTCGCTGACTTGTGGGCTTTGAAAAAGTGCTAATAACTTGTGAGCTTTTAACAAGGGTGCCACTGACTTGTGGGCTTTGATGAGAGTGTCACTAACTTATGGGCTTTGAAAAGGTGCCACTGAATTGTAGGCTTTGAAGAAGGTGTGACTGACTTGAAGGCCTTAAAGAAGGTGCCATTGACTTACGAATTTTAAAAAAGGTGCCACTTACTTGTGAGCTTTTAAAAAAGGTGCCACTTACTTATAGGCTTTGAAAAATGATGCCACTGACTTGTGGGCTTTTGGAAAGGTGCCACTGACTTGTGGGCTTTGAAAGGGTGCCACTAACTTTTGAAAAATGTGCCACTAACTTATAGGCTTTTGAAAAAGGTGCCATTAACTTGTGGGCTTTGTAGAGGGTGCCATTGACTTGTAGACCTTGAGAGGGTGCCATAGACTTATGGGCTTTGAAAAGGTGCCATTAACTTGTGGGTTTTTGAAAATGGTTCCACTGACTTATGGGCTTTGAAAAAGGTGCCACTAACTTATGGGCTTTTTAAAGGGCTTTCAAAAAGGGTGCCACTAACTTATAGGCTTCGAAAAGGGTGCCACTAACTTGTGGGCTTTTAAAGAGTTCCACTAACTTATAGGCTTTTAAAAAGGGTGCCACTAATGTGTAGGCTTTTCAAAAGTTTGCCATTGACTTGTGGGCTTTTGAAAATGGTGCCATTAACTTGTGGGCTTCAAAAAAGGAGGCCACTGACTTGTGCTCTTTTAAAAAGGTGCCACTGACTTATGAGCTTTGAAAGGTGCCACTGACTTGTGACTTATGGGCTTTGAAGAGGGTGCCACTAACTTGTGGGCTTTTAAAAAGGGCACCAATGACTTGTGGGCTTTGAAGAGGGTGCCACTAACTTATGGGCTTTTAAAGAGGGTGCCACTGACTTGTGGGCCTTGAAAAAGTGCCACTAACTTGTGAGCCTTTGAAAAAGGTGTCACTGACTTGTGAGCTTTGAAAAGGTGCCACTGACTTGTGACTTATGGGCTTTGAAGAGGGTGCCACTAACTTGTGGGCTTTTGCAAAGGGCACCAATGACTTGTGGGCTTTGAAGAGGGTGCCACTAACTTGTGGGCTTTTGAAGAGGGTGCCACCGACTTATGGGCTTCGAAAAAGTGCTATAACTTATGGGCCTTTGAAAAGGGTGCCACTGACTTGTGGGCTTTGAAGAGGGTGCCACTGACTTGTAGGCATTGAAGAGGGTGCCACTGACTTATAGGCTTTGAAAAAGGTGCCATTGACTTATGGGCTTTTAAAAAAGGTGTCACTCACTTATGGGCTTTTAAAAAAGGTGACATTTACTTGTAGGCTTTGAAAAAGGATGCCCTAACTTATGGGCTTTTAGAAAAGTGCCACTGACTTATGGGCTTTGAAAGGGTGCCACCAACTTGTGGGCTTTGAAAGGGTGCCACCGACTTATGGGCTTTGAAAAGGTGCCACCGACTTATGGTTTTGAAAAGGTGCCACTAATAGTGTGCCACTAACTTCTTGGCTTTTGAAGAGGGTGCCACTGACTTGTGGGCTTTGAAAAGGTGCTACTGACTTGTGGGCTTTTGAAAAGGGTGTCATTGACTTATGGACTTTAAAGAGGGTACCACTAGCTTATGTGCTTTAAAGAGGGTGCCACTAACTTGTAGGCTTTGAAGAGGGTGCCATTGACATGTGCACTTTTGAAAAAGGTGTCACTAAGATGTAGGCTTTGAAAAAGGTGCCACTAACTTGTAGGCTTTAAAAAAGGATGCCACTGACTTGTAAGCTCTTAGAAAGGTGCCACTGACTTATAGGGTTTGAAAGGGTGCCACTGACTTATGGGTTTTAAAAAGGGTGTCATTAACTTGTGAGATTTTAAAACATGTAAACTGACATGTGGGCTTTGAAGAGGGTGCCATGACTTGTGGGCTTTGAGAGGGTGCCACTAACTTGTGGGCTTTTGAAAGGGTGCCATTGACTTGTGGGCTTTTAAAAAGTGTGCCACTGACTTGTAGGCTTTTGGAAAAAGGTGCCACTGACTTATCGGCTTGGAAAAAGGATGCCACTGACCTATGGGCTTTTGGAAAAGTGCCACTAATTTGTCGGCTTTGAAAGGCTGCCACCAACTTATGGGTTGGAAAAGTGCCACTGATTTATGGGCTTTGAAAGGGTGCCATTGACTTGTGGGCTTTGAAAAGGTGCCATTAACTTATGGGCTTTTGAAGAGGGTACCATTGACTTGTGAGCTTTTGAAAAGGGTGCCACTGACTTGTGGGCTTTAAAGAGGGTGCCACTGACTTATGGGCTTTGCAGAGGGTGCCAATAACATGTGGGCTTTGAAAAGGGTGCCACTAACTTTTGGGCTTTTGAAAAGGTTGCCACTAACTTGTTGGCTTTGAAAAAGGATGCCACTGACTTATGGGCTTTTGTAAAGGTGCCACAAACTCATAGGCTTTGAAAAAGTGCCATTAACTTATGGTTTTTTGAAAAGGGTGCCACTGACTTGTGGGCTTTAAAAATGGTACCACTGACTTATGGGCTTTTGAAAAGGGTGCCATTGACTTGTGGGCTTTCAAAAAGGATGGCACTGACTTATGGGCTTTTAGAAAGGTCCCACTAACTAGTGGGCTTTGAAAGGGGTGCCACTGACTTATGGGCTTTAAAGAGATGCCACTGACTTATAGGCTTTATGTGGGTATGACTTGCTTCCAGTTGTTTGCAGACAAGTTTGTTGCCACTAGCTCGCATGGGCTTAAAAAGGTTTCTTGATAGGTGCCTCCTAAATAATGCTTGGTTTACGAAGCTTAAAGTTTTTATCAGGGAATCCTTAGAGGTTTGGTGAACCTGGCTTGAAGTAACTTTGCAAAAATCATGATGTGTGATGGTAATATGAATGCATGATGTGGAATGCTATCATGATTGTATGATATGAAGTCTAATACGAGAGATAGCTATAGTTATTTTTGTACATCATTCAGACTCTCATAGGGATGGCGATTTGTATTTGATGCAACTATAGATGAAAATTTTCCTAATCCCACTAGGGATTGTGAGTTGTCTATGCTCCATAAGGGAAATGGCCAAAAATCTATTCTTAAGAATTTGGATTGTTGCGTTTCCCGATTCTGGAAGGTCAATCATTTTCCTAACAATTGGAAGGCATTGTCAACAATTTGGAGACTATTTGACTGATTAGGTTAATGTCTTTGGTTTTAATGGGTCAATTTTTGGTTAGCTTAAAATGGTTTTTCTTGAGATGTGGCTTCTAAATGCAAGATATGGTTTAGTGTATCATAATGCCGAGCGGGTGTTTAGACATGAAAGTGCATGATCTTGACGATCATGGCATGAGCAGAGTTCCATGTGCTTTTCTATTCCTTTCAATGTAATATCGAGATGTCCTAATGCATATTTCAGTTTGTTATTAAATGTTATCAACAAAATGACAAGTGCAATGTGAATTGTATAGGGTTAAAAGCAACAAGGCAATATTTATTCATGACAACAAAGAGACATAACTCGGTATACTATTTGACAAACAAGTGATTCGGTGGTAAGAAGTAAGATCTTTTGGGTGAAAGATGCCTCTAACAATCATGTCATGGATGTTCCTTTAGTGCTTTTCATGATCTTTCTCGGATGTGACTAGTATGAGTTGATCTTTAGAAGATCTCTAGGATTGCTTTGCATTGTCCATAGGTACTCTCAACTATAATCGGGTTGGCTGCCCAGATGCCCTTTTCGGATTTTCATCTGAACCCCTTTTATTTTTCTTTTTTTTGTTTTGTTTTTATTTTATTTTTTTGTCTTTTTTGTTTTTGCTTTCTTTTTTTGTTGTTTGTTTTTTTGTTTTTATTTTTGTTGTTGTTTTTTTTGTTAGTTCTTTGGCTTTCTTTTTTTTTAAGGACACATTTTCAGGTTTTTGCCTTCTACGTGTAATATTTCTTGATGGAATCTGAGTTGACTGGGTTGGGAAAGATATTGCCATCCATTTTTGACAAGACTAGGGCCCCTCTAGAGAAAGCTTGCTTCAAGATATACGGTCCTTCCCAATTAAGGGTCCACTTGCCTCATGCATCTTTGTGAATTGGGATGATCTTCTTCAATACCAATTCACCTGGGTGAAATTGTTGTGGGTGCATCTTTCTGTCATGGGCTCAGATCATACGTTTTTGATACATTTGACAATGGCAGATGGCTTTCATGTGTTTTTGCTCGATGAGGTTAAGCTGGTTGTATTTATTCTTAACCCATTCAGTCTTTTCAGGTTTAGTTTCCATTAAGACTTTAAGAGAAGGGATCTTGACTTTAATAGGTGATACAGCTTCCATCCCATAGACAAGGGAGAATGGGTAGCACTCGTAGAAATGTGAACTGAGGTCTGATAGGCATGAAGTGCAAATAATAGCTTCTCATGCCAGTCTTTGTAAGTTTTGGCCATTTTTCAACTATTCTTTTGATATTTTTGTTGGCCACCTTGACTGCCCCATTCATCTTTGGGCTATAAAGAATAGAATTATGATGCTGGATCTTAAACTGTAAGAGGTCTAGTGGTACGGAGCTTTCTTTAAAACCTTTTTAAGAATCAACTTCACTAGTGCAAATTGATTGTTCGAAATCAATCTTCAAAGATCCACCAGACATATCCATGGCACTATAGTCAAGACACCAGAAAAGGTGAAGAAATAGGCATTGCAAAAGGCACACACACAACTCGAGGATTCGGATAAGAATGAAGGCAAAAGAATAATTGAGACAAAGAGATTGAAACGTGATATAGGCACAAAATATGGAAAGATATATGCAAAAGTCATTTCATCAATAATGTTTGATAAAAATGCCCCTTGCATAGGACACCTACCTGCCTTTGGGCTAGGGCAGGTAGGTTTTCATTTCTTCACATTACATGAAAGGGATAGGAAAATTGCAGAGGCTTCCATCATAACCTCATCATGAAAATCAGGTCTTAGTGGAAGGACACAAATTCTATGGCTCGATATCAATCATGTTTGCAGTTGGCTCATTGTGGTTTAGTAAA